>NQII01000173.1:1067798-1165330 GCA_002778355.1 Clitarchus hookeri | reverse complement strand
TTTAATGGCTCCCTTACGTGAATTACAATTCTACTCAAACTTATCTTTATATAGCGCATCGTGTGTCCGTTTTGCGCTCAAGATAAGGAGGGGGAGGGGAAGGTAAGACAGAAACTTAAGGGCTATGCCTACCAAGTCTCCAGCCAAGGAGTTTAAATGGGGAATAAACATTAGAGAAATTCCTTCTCAATGCATCAAATTTAATAACAAATATTTCAAACAAACGAAAAAAAAATTCAATTTGACTTTTTCAGAAATTCTACTACATTTAAATTTTAAATAATTAATTATTCATTACTTATTTTTTGTTTATTGCTGCAACCCCTTTTATTATGCACTTTTCTCTTTTAAAATACATTTTTACAAACCGTAGAAAATTCTGTAAAAATAAATTAGAAAACTTGAGCCATTGGCCAGAAAACAAAGCTTTGCATCACATCTCTTACTCTACCCTGCTCGAGCATGCAAACACAAGTCAAGGGTATTATTAATAACCCGAGGAACGCCCGGAGATTTACAAAGGTGTATCGCTATCACAATAGGCCTATCGCAACTCGTGCCACCTTCTCTCCCTGAGGAGATTGAATAAATGGGGTTATCATTACAAGAATGTTCTGGTCATTGCTTTAGCCTCTCTAAGCAGAAATTCTAGGAGCAGGGAACCTTCTGGATCTAACATATTTAAGCTGCGATGGGCCTTCAGATGCGTGAGTAACAGACATTTGGAATGATAGCAATAGACTGTTGGATTGACTATGTTTTAATAATAAGTGTGAATTAAGTGACACCCAATATAGAGATAGTGATAAGGACTTTAATTAGAATTGAGATTGACTTAATATATTGCTTTCACTAAAAGTTAATACATAGTAGAAATAGGTAGCTTAATGTTGTAAATAATATCTGTGTGTATTTTTATAGCATAATTAATATATTAAAACTTAAATTTAGTTATTTTTTAATAACGATTTCTATCCCTCACGAACTTGAATATATCCTCTGGTGTTTTGTAACACTGGTGCAAGAAGTGGGGTGGACACATTTACTTGGAAATAAGTAATTAATTAGTGATATTAAAAAATCAATTAATTGTAATAACTGTAGGCCAATATATTAAGATGTTTGTGAAATTATCGCAATGTATGATAACGAGAAAAATTTCAGCCGAACTGGAAGCTCTGCAAGCATTAATGGAAGGGTTAGGTAGACAATTGAATGTGGGTGTTAATAGCCTCTATATAGTCAATTCCAGGTTACTTCCAACTTTTCTAAAGCCCTGTTTAAGTTCCACTTCCACAATATTCCTTCGCATCATGCAAACAAAGCTTAACCAAGTCTTAAAATAACACCAAAAGGACAATGCACTGTATTCATGCGCACTCAAAGTAATAATATTTTGCAGAAGAACTATTTCTTACTCTGTATTACCAACACACTTATTTTTGCTCTGTTTTTAGTTCATATTAATCATAAATCAAATGTTATAATTCATAAATAAAATACAAGTTAAAAGTTCAATTTAATAAGAAATTATGTACATTTATATTAACAGAAGTATAAAACATTTGTGATACATGACATGATTAGGACCCAACCAAACACATAAATAGGGTGATTTTTCACTGGTTTGATTCAGAAAGTGTGAATAAACTGCAAATAAATTACCAAAAAATTAGCAGCGTGAAAGTAAGTGTAAGCGAGAATGTAAAATACAAAATAAATAATGTAAGTGATTTAGTAGACAAGAAAATAGATAGCGTAGAGAGGAAGATAAAAGGCATTAGCAAGTTATTGACTATGAGAACTGACTGTGTGGACAATAAATTTGATAGCGTAAATGAAAAGGATGATAGTGTAAATGAAAAATATGACAGTGTAAACAAAGGATGGAAAGTGTCGAGAATGAAATAAAAAAGGAAACGAGTGCACTGAAGAAGGAATGGCACTTTCACAGCACCATTGGCCGAGATAAGTGCAAAAGAAGATCGTAACCAATAAAGCAATCTCGGAAGGCAGACAGTAGCTATGGCATTGGTGTTACCCAGCCAGGAGTGGCGAAGGGAGTTAGTACCAGCACCAGTTTGAAATACAGTAAAACCATTTTAGGAAGTTCCCTGTAATATAATACATTTGTTAAATGGCACCAATTAATTAATATTATTTATATTTACACATTTGTAATATTAACAGGTCCAGTGAAATAATTAACTTCTTATTACAACCAAATTAAAACAGAAGATGTCACAACTCACAATATAATTAGATGCCTCCTTAAATGTCAGGGATGCAGGAAGATTTAACAAGTATTCCCTGTATCCATATCAGAACACATGCAGTTGATACACTGTTTGGAATTGATTCAAAACATCAATTTGCAACCAAAATCCTGCTGCATTGACTGCAGAATCACAAACAAGGAAGAGTGCAATAGAATTATTACATTCTAAATGTTTCAAATGAAACTTGAAAATTTGAGGGAAATCAGCATCCTTTTGGTTGCTGCACATTGCCTTTTTCTTCGTGAGCACTATACTGGATGTAAGGCTGTAATGTCATCAGTACTAGCCAATACCTATTGTTGCATGCTTGCTGCTCTGCATCTCTTCCCTCGCCCCGTTCCGCTTGAGCATGCGAAGGAGTGTGTCAATGCCAGGCTAGCAATTCAAGGAACGTATGGAGATTTACAAAGGCAAGCCACCACGTATGCCAGATAAGCCTATCGGGACCTGCAAGCTCCTGACCTTAGGCGAATTTAATTACTGGGGTTATCTTTGCAAGAATGTTCTGGTCATTACCCTAGCCTCTCAACATGACTTGGGATGCGGGGAAACTTCTAGATTGGGCAAGCGAGACAACTTAAACCGCGATAGACCTCCATGTCGACAGTCTAGTTTTTGAAAGGTTGTGCAACCTGAAGGGCCAGGTGTGCAAAGACAGCAAGGCGATGAACCAGCAAAGCAATGAGTAATGGCAAGAGAGAACAGGTGGAGTGAAGTCTGCGGAGTGCGAGCATCGGTACAGTGGAGAGAGAGACTGACGGGCAGGACTACTGAATTGGATGCGTGAATGACAGACAATTTGGAATGATGGCAAAAGACAGATTGAATATGTAAAAATAACAAGAGTGAATTACGTAGAGTTGTGCAAATAATGGATTTTATATTGATGTTCATATATTTTCGAATCAAATAGTAAAATTTTTGAATAGCATACGCAAATAGTTTCGAAGTCGAATAGCTACCAGGAAACATTTCATTTCAGTTATATACAATATAAATAACTATCATTTCATTGATCACAGAACAAACTGTTTGACACAAATAATACTTACATCTTCAAATGCTGTACATCATTTTTAAAATATAATTTTCTGCTTATTGAACTTAAAAAGTATTCACCAAAATACAACAATTAATAAATAATGCACCATATATATATATATATATATATATATATACACACACACATATTATATACACACATACATTGGCCACTTTTTATAGCAAGAAAATGTCTCAAAAAATTTACAAGCAATGAAAAAGTTTGTGACCAGCGCACTCTCTTGCAATGTGCTGTCTAAACTGTTATGGAACAATATCATGTATAGTCCATTCACGGTATCTTCGATACTTTTGAAAAGAACCTTTGAAAAATCACCCTAGCCGTTAGNAATATCATGTATAGTCCATTCACGGTATCTTCGATACTTTTGAAAAGAACCTTTGAAAAATCACCCTAGCCGTTAGGCACATGCATATAACATTACAAACAGCGGCGAGCGCGGATACAGTTATGCCGTTAGGTTGCCAGCACAAAGAGAGGAAATAGTTCTAAAGTTTTAATGTAATTGTTAATTTATCACTTACAAATGGATTTCGAAAAGACTTGTATCTTATTATGCCAATTATTAATGACGTGATGCTAACGTACTTTGATTTCAATGTTTCTTGCATACTCACAAGATCACGCTCAAGGTGAAAGTAGAGCGGCCATTTGTTTACAAACCTTCGTTCCGTGTGTTGTTGGCGAGATGTGGTCGACACACGTGCCAGAGAAATGGTGCGATTATCTTGTTTAACCAATAATAATTCATTTACTGGTTTATTTTTTTTTTTACTAATATCCTCTCTTTATTATTTCTCGTTGTGCCGATTTCTTTCGTTTCTGATACCTGTATAAGAGATTACTCGTAGTGCGTTCTCACGTGTTTAATATTTTTTAAATTTATTTCAGGTTTGCTTAAAATTTTATTTATTGTATTTTACGTTATATGTTGCGGTAGTTTTTGTGTGCAGTCATGAGTTCTAGCAAGGTGAATAAAAGATAAGTCACCAACGCCAACAGGACATCATTAACCTCACCGAATCGTTGTATTCCCTAATTAGGCGAGGGGAAATGAAACCCTGCAACGTCGCGGAAAGAGCGGCAGAAATGTTGAAACGCTTCAGATCCACAGTTCTAAGGTATGTTAAAATATATGTAGTATTAACCATTGCGTTTGCAAGTTGTGTGTGCTAAGGTCAATTATGTTGGCCTACGAAATGTGTTTACAAGAACATAAAGAAAATTTGTTAATAACTTGATAACATCGTCGAACGTTGTCTACGTGTCTTTTTAACGTTTTATTTGGGTAATTATTAAGTTTAGGGGGCTTTTCTGTAAAAAAAATAACAATAATTTCACGGAAAATGGTATATTTCCACTCCACTAATGATGCAGAACACGAATATACGACGGGCATTAACGTCCGACTAATTTCGTAACATGTGCCCACCTAACCTAACAGAACCTATCCCCACGATGGGTGAATCACTATTTTACATTTTTAAACTAACCTAGGATTGTTGGGTTTTACACTAACCTAGGATTGTAGGGTTATATAGACTCAAATGTGAGTGTATGAATCACCTAACCAAAAGGTGGTATTACAATGTGTAATTAAAAATAAAAACTACTTTGTGTTGGAATTTGTGTACCCCTGCGAGGGATTCTTCATAAACAACCCAATATATACAGTGGAAATTTATTATAAAGACAACTGACAATGGTAAGGAAAATTGCCTCTATAGTGAGTTTGTTATAGTCAATTAATTTTATATAGGTTATGGAGAGATGGTGCATTTTAAGATTCTGAAGAAGGAGCTTGTTTTGTATTTATAAGTTACATTGCGGCATTAATTGCCATTGTTATACGTCACTAAATAGATTACAGTCGATATAACTGGAACTTCCCCTACTATTAAACATATCTGTATCACTTCACTAAACATGAGAGGACATCGTAATCGATGAAATCGCAGTCATAATCTTTTAAGAAAACAATTGTGTATTAATGCATTTCCCCAACACCACTGTTCTACAGCCATTGTCTTTTAGTTATTGTAAATTATCAGTGTCATATTTTTCACTTTCAGTGCTACATAGCCAACCTAATTTGCATAATTTAAAAAGGACCATAATTCAGTTACTGGGTCAACTACAGTTACTGATAC
Organism: Clitarchus hookeri; assembly: GCA_002778355.1. NCBI lineage: Eukaryota > Metazoa > Arthropoda > Insecta > Phasmatodea > Phasmatidae > Clitarchus > Clitarchus hookeri. The sequence continues at coordinate 1,159,838 of NQII01000173.1, read as the reverse complement.
CAAAAACATACAAGGGTTTGTTTACAAATGATGTGTGACAATGTGATATGCTCTGCCGTGTGTTAGTTTAGGTTAGTTTAATAGGTGGCAGGTATTGGTTACTATATAACCCTACAATCCTAGGTTAGTTAAAAAATGTAAAATAGTGATTCACTCATCGTGGGGTTAGGTTCTGTTAGGTTAGGTGGGCACATATTACGAAATTAGTCGGACGTTAATGCCCCTCGTATATTCGTGTTCTGCATCATTAGCAGAGTGGAAATATAAGATTTTCAATTAATTATTTTTATTTTTACAGGAAACCCTATAAACTTAATAATTACCAAAATAAAACTTTAAAAATACACGTAGACAACGTTCGACGATGTTATCAAGTTATTAACAAATTTTCTTTATGTTCTTGTAAACACATTTCGTGGGCCAACGTAATTGATCTTAACACACACAACTTGCAAACGCAATGGTTAATACTACAGATATTTTAACATACCTTAGCACTGTAGATCTGGAGAGTTTCAACATTTCTGCCGCTCTTTCCGCGACGTTGCAGGGTTTCATTTCCCCTCAGCTAATTAGTGAATACAACGATTCGGTGAGGTTAATGATGTCCTGTTGGCGTTGGTGACTTCTCTTTTATTCACCTTGCTAGAACTCATGACTGCACACAAAAACTACCGCAACATACAACGTAAAATACAGTAAATAAAATTTTAAGCAAACCTGAAATAAATTTGAAAAATATTAAACACGTTAGAACGCACTATGAGTAATCTCTTATACAGATTTCAAAAGCAAAAGGAATCTGTACGAGAAGGTTAGCACAAATTAAAGTCATACGTTATGAAAAATCAAATAATAAAGAGCTGATATTAGTATAAAAAAACCGATAAATGAAATATTAGGTTAAACAAGAATCGCACAAATTCTCTACAGCATGGCCATCCGGGGGCTTATGAGAGATTGGCATTGCCATGTTAATGTTGTTCGATGGACTCCTTGAATGTTGACACATTTCATTGCAAAGTATTGTGTCTATAATATGTAATCAAAGTGAAAGTTTTTCTCCCCCACCCAATCCCCCAGTCAAAATCAAACCTATATATACACACACACACACACACACAGAGAGAGAGAGAGAGAGAGAGAGAGAGAGAGAGAGAGAGAGACAGACACGCACACGAAACATCTCATTTTTAATACTCACATTTTGGGTTTATATAATGAAATGTTTTTCGTTTGCATCACATATTCTTTTGTGTGAAATCCTCAAGATTAAAAACTTTACGCTTGTGGAATATCCATTAATAATATATACATTACTTTTATGATGGGTACGTGCATGTACGAACACATGTACTCACAAACAGTGGAATGTAAACATTGCCATGTGACTGCCACATGGCAATGTTTGTTTACCCTTTGGCAGAAGGATACGAAATGGGCTGGAAAGTAGATCTTTAGCAGGGCTTCAGAAAATCTTGAAGTTACCGTGAATACATTATAGTAAAGAATTGTGTAGAATAAAAAGACAAAAAAAACTCCACGGTAGCATATATTTGTAACAGAGAAATATTAATAAGTGTTTTTACAAGAGATAAAACTTTTCCCTCCTTCATTACCAAATTAACTAGGCGCATATCTCTATTCGCCTGGAACGATTTCGGGAAACCATGGAAAACCAAAATGAGAATGGCAGGACTGGGATTCGAACCCTGGTCCTCCCGAACGCTAATGTATTGGCTTGCCCCTGCGCTACTTCGCTCAGGCCGTACCATGAAAGATCGGCAGGTGTGCTTCTGTACTGCAGTAAAAGTTGACATAGGCTACTTTTTATACCGAAAAAATCTCTCTTTCCCTCAAATTTTTTTTTTTTTTTTTAGTAAAATTAGCGCTTGGGGTACAATACTGCGTCAATGCTCGATATATCAATACTTATAGATATGTCTATACTTATTGCTATAACAATTAAGTATCGATGTAGAAAATAACTTATTGATTGATATGTAACTGAAAAATATATCGGTCCTGGCTATATACAGCCTAACTATTATATAAATGTGAAAGTGTGTGTGTTTGTTTGTCCTTCTTCCACGTCACAAAAGAGCAACGGATTGATGTCAATTTTTGCACAGAAATAGTTGGAGGGCTGAAAGTTGATATTGGCTACTATTTATCGCAAGAAAATATCTCAAAAAATGTACTTTCTCGAGTTAGTTTACCGTACGTGGATGTGGAGAGCAATGGTGGCGGCGGGTGGAAGCGCGGTGGGAGGAAGAGAGGGACCTTATTAAAAAAAAACCTAAACAATAATTCCGTAGTCCATGCGAGCGGACTATATATATATATATAAACCCACACACACACACATATATATATATATATATATATACTAGCTGACCCGGCAAACGTTGTTTTGCTGTGTCACTGGGAGACACCTGGTGGGAATAAATTGTAACCTAGATCGATAAATGATCGATGATAATTGATCAGTTATCGACCTAGGGTAAAATTTATTAAATTACTAATATCGCTATAAAAAAATAAGGGTTGGTGGTAGAAGGGTGAAAATTTAGGAGGGTATGTATTTTTTGATGCCACATCATAAAAAAATAAAAAATAAAAATTTTGTTCAAACAATTAAAAAAAATTGTTTGGGGGTGGCTACCCTTATTACTTAGGGGTGTAAAAAAAAGATATAAATCTATTCTAAGACCTACCGAGTATACATAAAAAATTTCATAAAAATCGGTCCAGCCGTTTTGGAGGAGTTCAGTGACTAACACTGTGATGGGAGAATTTTATATATTAGATATATATATATATATATATATATATATATGAACAATACACTCAAATTCAACATGGCTGCAGCCAACATCGTTGCACTTTTGCAATTTTTAAATTTTTTTTTTGCAATTTTCTTTATTTTTCAGGTTTAAGTTCATCTGGGGTCAAGGTCAAGGTTACTGATATCCAAGATAGTGGTTGAGGTCAAAAATGTAACTTAACTAATTTTTTTAAATTTTTTCCTGAAATTTTTTGTTTTTCCTCAATTTTGGGTTGTAGAGATGGGAACTTCGATACCTCGATATTGGGACATATCAAAAGTATAGAGTATCGCTATGTGCATATAAATATATTTATTCGATGCGAGAAATGTAATAATATTGACACGTGTAATGGTTTGGTCCGCCATTTTCCCTATAGTCACGAAGTGGCAGTTTATTTTCGTTCTGCAGTTTACTAGTTTTGGAAAACCGGTGAAATTTCATATTTATTTAATGACTTAGCTAATTATTTTGTATCGGTGGCAGAGCAACATGTAGTAAGGGTTGCAACAGAACAACATGTATTCAGGAGTTGCAAATATTTTTTGGGATACTTCTCAATTTTTCGATTTTTATGTCATTCCAAGATCTTTGCGGGCCAAGGTCCAGAAATTCATCATGATGGTTGGGGTCTATAATAAAAAAATATGGCAGTCGGGATCCATAGTGTAAAAAAATATGGCAGTCGGGATCCATAGTGTAAAAAAATATGGCAGTCGGGATCCATAGTGTAAAAAAATATGGCAGTCTGGATCCATAGTGTAAAAAAATATGGCAGCTGTCCCTCCTGATCTGTTGGACTTGACTAAGCCTTTTTAGTCCACCTTGTTTCTTTGAGGATTTTTTGACTCACAGATCAGAATGTCTCAAATCTGCCTTGCTGATTTAACAACTTGTTCAAAAAATTTTCACTTCCAATAGAAATTTTTTGAGGAAAAAAGAAAATTTTGGGATAACTACCTTTATAGAAAATCCTTCGTAAATGAAGCAGGCTGGCAGCAGGTACTCACGGACTTCTTTGCCTTCAAGAACCCCCAATTTCTACTTCCCGGGTATTGCACAGCTGGAGGCAAATTGGCAAAAGGTGCTGGATGCCAATGAGAATTATGGTGTGAAAACTAATGGTACGTGACATTTGCTGTATACCTTTTTGTTTCTGACAATTTACAACAGCAAGAAATTTTCTGGGTTACTTGTAATTTATGTTTATTTTACTAACCAAAACTTTTTACAAAATTATGAAGCTTAAAATTAACACATTAACTGACTTGCCAGCTACTAGATTTGAGAAAATACTGTACTTTTCAAGAGTGAAAAATGTTAAAAACAGATGTTTTCACTATCATTTTTGGGTACAAAAAACCAGGAACAATATCTTTAAAAGAAGTATAGCGCTTTTCAGTGTACAATTTTCTTTACTTTAAAGCCATAAAATGTTAGTCATTGCAGAAAGACCCATATATGCTCACTGCCAACAAAATGGAAATTGAGCAGCTATTCTTGTTGCCTGTTGCAATGCTACTTTCCTTTGTTTTTCATCATGTCCCACTGATGCCTGTTGAAACATTTCAGCACTAGTTACTACCCTCTGCCTCCTTCCATTTAATGTTATAAAAGTTGACATATCCCAGTCTGCTCTCCACTCTGTAGGTGTTCTACAGGGTGATGGAGCGCTAGATCAGCCTTATTGTGTAATGACTGATACACACTCAGGGATGAAATGAGGCGGCAAAAGAACACTTCGGCTTAGGATTTGGTTAGTTAACAGTTATTTATATTCTTCGTTACGTCACTCATATATAGGAATGATACACTGCGCTTCTGGGGTCCCGCTCCCTTCCCCTTTCCCTTACCCGTCGGAGGCCTACAGGTCGGTTTTTTTAGTTCCTAAACGTCGGGGAAAGGTGGTCGGACATGGAGGCGCGGTTACTTAGCTGCTGTGGTGTGCTGGTTCTTTTCGATTTCTCGTCTTGCGGTGTCGTCCCGTGAGGTCGGCACGACCTCCACGTCCTCGGAGTCCCCCGGATCAACTGCCCTCTCCACTTCCCTGCCGGACTATATCTCCCGTCCTGTCGAAGAATTACCTACGTCAATGACGACCCGATGTACGTCAAACTTCGGCGTGCCTCGATCAGGTGAAGCAAGCCTTATGCGTCGCCGAGCGCCTCTCTCTGTCACCTGGCACGTGCGTCATTGGAAGAAACTATCAGGTGACGTCTGTATGAGTGTTTGACGCACGGTCTGGCAGATTGTGACGTCGTCGCTCTGTTCTTTCTCTAGACGCGTCATGCGTCAAAGTTTACAACAAACAGTAGTGTCATTTAATCCTCCCTTCTGAAATTTTGCCATATGCTCAAGAAATGATGAAATGGCCTTTATCTAGAACAGGGACAAAAACTACACTCTACAATCGTGTACAGTGAAAAATGCACCACTCTTGCTCTATATTTTCAAGTGTCTATCTACTATCTACATTTTCCAGTGAATTCCTGTGCAAATAATCAACTCTGCCAACATTATTTTTCCACATAATTTGTCTTTAAGAAACATAGTGATACAATGGATGGTGTTTTAGTTTAGAGTAAGAACTGTAACTTACGAATACTCAACTAGATACAAGCAAATGATACAACATGGACAGCTAAGGCACAATGTCCATACCTTATTCAACTCTTTGGCATCTTTTGCCCTCTCCTGGGGTTTCCTGACCTTCCTGGCAGCAGGTGCAACGCCAACAGCATCCTCCAGTTCAAACATGCCCAGCATGGAGGAGAACATGGGGCACTTGTAAGTGAAGGCATTAGCAGCAATTGGCCCCAGTTTGCTCCAGTCATACTCCCCAGAACGCATCAGGTGCTTCCTCTCTTTCATATGCTGTACCTTTAATACAATGAAGGTTCATGCACAACTTTTTAATTCACTTCACACTAAATGTACTCCCAACAATACAATACAAACTAGCATAGACAGACAAGTTCAATTAACCGAAAATACTAGATCATCCTGCACCTACATAGCAGCTAGAGATTATCATCACCAATACTGAAAATTACATGAAAAAAGTTATGTATGAATATTTGCACATAATTTATTTATCTATAATCCAGAGTGTGACATGGCCCCATGTCGTGAGATGGGCAAGTTTGCACATCAGGGAAGGCCATTGTACAGATGTATGCCAGCATGCATGCTTCTATTCCTAATAGTTCACCAGAACTTTAAAAAAAAAATACACAGAATTTCAAAACCAACTTCCAAAGCAGGTACTACAGAGCAATCCCGTAGTATCTGCCTACAGAGCTTATCTACCAGAGGACGATTCTTGTTTGTGCAGAGGTACACTGATGTGCAAAAACTAAGGATGAAGAGGAGAAATTAATGCAACAGTGGAATGAATAAGCAGAATCGAGGAAAAGGCCAAATCAGGAGATTGACTAGGGTTTGGTACATTAGGATATGTGCATATACACAGCAAGACATACTTTGGGGCATGTGCAGGATATAAAACATGAGCGCAGTGTACACTTAACATTACTGTCACAAAGATATTGTACAGTGCACATTAGGATGAATGATGATGAGTTGCTATCTAATGCCTGACATCACCATCAGACAGTCCCTTACACTACATTAGGACCACTTGAAATTAATTGTTTAAAGCCACGCCTGTTTAACACAACGTTGTAACTTTACCCTAGGTGTTTGAAACACAATTGTGCAACGTGCTTACGTTTCTGTGATTTGAATGTTTGCCACAACCCCAACAAAATACTAGGCCCTGCCAGATAAATTTAAATACATAATGAAATAAAATAAACAGTAAATAGAGATGCATATAAATATGAGCGGAATAAAAGTTACGGTAGGCCTATTTGTGTGCATGTTAACGACTATCTTTTAAGTTTGTCGTTGCTACGTACAAAAAATAAGTGACACAAATGCATGCTTGAATTTACTGTGTCTTTTCGTTGGACTGGTTGTCCCTTCCTTTTTAATTTTTATTCTAACTAAGGCCGCCCTTTAAACGAAATAACCAAACACATATCAATAACAAGAGGTTAAATAATACAGTTCTTTCCCCCGCAGTTATAACAGGGTTGTCAGGTGATGGTGATATCAGGAAAAGTGACCCAATCTCAAAGGGAATAAAATTAGATGGAGTGGGGCTGAAGCAGGTAGAAAACTTTAGATACAGTACCTGGGTGGTAGCATATTGGAAAGACAAGGGGAAAACAAGGAACACGTGATATGGAGAGGGCTGCAGAGAGATGCCTTTCATAGGTGTGTGAGGGACCTATTGTGGAAAAGAGAAGTGTCACTAAGATGCAAGCAGATACTGTACAGGACATATTTGTACTCATTGTGAAATATGGAGCAGAAACAAGGATAGTGAACAAGAGGGAAAGAAAGATAGAGGCAATGGGCATAAAATTTGCAAAGGAGAATGATGGTGGTAACATGTAGGGAAAAGAATTCTAAATGAAGTAGTATGAGAAAAAGTAAAGATACTGGGGCTGGTAAAAGATCATAGAGCAAGAATTAGGTGGTATGGGCATGTCAAGAGGATGAAAAAAGAGAGGTGACACGAAGGATGTTGGGACTAGTGTGATGGAAAAAAGACTGCAAGAAAGACCAAAGAAAACGAGGTGGAAGTAACAAGTGCCAGCATGTAAGGAGGAGAAATGAAAACTGGGAAACAGTGAGAGACGGAGACAGAGGAAGATGGAGGCATTTTATAAAGCTGACCTGGCCACAGGCTGGGAACTGACAATGACGACAACAATGATGTCCACAAGCAATCCTGGCAACCGAGAACAATTGATGCCCACCCATCAGAGATGGCGTTTTCTGTGGTGCCAGGAACAAAGAGACTAGGAAGATCACCAATAGGGTTGAGTGCTCTTTATTGATGACGGCCTCTATCGATTCTGGAAGTCTATACATCTAGAGAGAGTTGAGAACATGCAATCACCTTTCCAACATTCAAAAGGCACCAGATTGCAGGTGGTGGAGTTCTTGTGTGGAGAGGCACATTGCTAGATGGCTATACAGCGCTCCACATCTTCAAATGGATTTCAGTGACTGGTTACAACTATTGTACCAAGGTTCTCCTTCCTCACATGCATCTCTTCAGGGTACTGTGGGCCTCGAGTTCCTTTTCATGGACAACAGAAATACACTTCATAGTGCAGCTTCTGTTAATGAGAGTGAAGATATTCACCACAAGGATTGACCCGCATGGTCCCCGGACTGAAATCCAATTGAACACGTGAGGGACATTGTCAGAAGACACTTGGCAGCACGTTGCCACCACCAGCAACACACTACAGCTACAATCTGAGCTACAAGAGGAAAGGGCTATGAAGCCTCAAGAGTTCATCAGCAATTGCATACTGCGAATGAATAGATGGTGCACGTCCTGCATCACAGTCAGAGTTGATCATATCTCCTGCTGCCTGTCATCTTGCTGTGCTTAAAAACCACATTTGGAAAGAAAAAAAGCCTTTGCATCCTTTGGACTACTTTCTCGGTCTGTGTTGTTCACCTTTCCCGTACTCTTATATCTCGATGTTATGGTATGCTTATATTCACCTATTTGAAACAATACTGCACAATGCTACATGTAAAAAGACTGTAAGTCCTAAATTTTTGCACACCAGTGTATTTTGTGTGGATCAAGCTGCCAATTAACATTGCTGTCAGTTGTTTTGGTGGATGTGCAATTCTCAACTGCCCGAGACTGGCGGTAATGACCTATTCCATCACAGGTTCTTTGGGCCATTCCAAGCAGCCGAATGTGGTCGATGACTTGTTCAACCAAAAAAAAGTCACCTTATTCTTTATATGCCTCGTTTTCTGGTGTAATACTGAGAGGGTGAAGAAACACTCACATTTTCTCAAATTTGTTGCCACCGTGGGGAGCTATATAATATATAGTTTATATACATATTATGCAAAATACACAAATTTTATGTATTGAACATTAGTCTCAATAACACACTTGTTACAGTACTTGTCTTCATTAAATCATTTATAGATTAGTCGCCATGTGGTAGTTTTGTTAATGTAAAATTGTAAACTGTATGTAATTGTATTTTGTTGACATGTGGCTGCCAATTGTTGTTGACACACAATGGAAAAACATAATAAACAGGTATATACGAATGTGTGTTCTTTTGGTAATGTAATGTGAACAGCAACAATAAAAGAAACAGCATCTGGGGCATGCCTTCATAAAACAGTGACTTCATATTCATCTCTTCCTTTCAGGTAAGACAGCGCACATGCTCTGCATATAGTTTTGGTGTCTATCTGCCACAGTATGGCATGGCAAGTCCATGCCCCCTCGCTTAAAGTTACTTCAAGGTCATCACTGTTAGGATATGTAAGGAATACCCAATGTTGGTTGCTCATTTGCTGAAAGGAATTTCTAGCTGTCCACTTACCCTACTTCCTCCACGCAACACTTGATACATGTATCTCACCCATCAACAGCACATCACCCTTCACAAATAAAAATATTCATATTCTTATATATACACTGTTATGATCTCTGTGATAAAGCTGAGGAGTGATACATCTTGCAATGGGGATCATTTTTAGTTAAACCACCCATAGTCTCTGCAGCATCATTTAGAAGTCGTACACCTCTGTTTATGTAAACAATGCAAAACCAAGTAATGTTGGATTCTGCCTTACACCTACTACATGTGTGTTCACTGTACATCAGTCAATTACATGAGCAACTGAGAGCAATCATCTCTCAAGAAAGGACATGTTTGAACTACCTGAGCTTGCTGACGATATTGGGTTATGGGGAGGTTAGAAGAAACAAACAGACAAGAAGTCTCTGTATCTATCAACTGTGACTTCCTGCCATACATAACGCACCTCACACAAAGTTTGCTCAATTTCAATGCCTTACCGATATGTGATCTCTTCATCTCAGCACATTGGTGGAGGACAGCACAATGTTAGGACACATACACTTAAAGAAGACATGCCTGAGAGAAGCACCAATGAGCACTCAACTGGCATGTGTGCCATTGTCCATTCTACAGGCACAAGTCAATCATCAGTGAGCCAAGCATTGGAAAAAAATTTCCATGCATAACAACTTCATAAAGTTCAGGGACTGGCACCAGTGACTTAGCACACTGTATTCTATTTGTCCAACAGTTTCTGCTTTGATATATCGCTAATCCTGCCCTTCTCATATACATCAATTGCTGATTAAACCTGCTTCACGTGAGAACGATTTAACGGTAAGAACAGCCACAAATGGAATAATGAGAACCCTCTCACAGTGTTCATTAAGAGTTCACCAGCTGAGGTATGTCATAAACATTGCGTTGATCGCAGCACACTCCTGACCGTCATTATGAACTTTGCTGCCACTCCGTAGGGCTTCGGATCTTGGTGCCTTACCACTCCTCCCATTCTAAGTCCTCTGTGGCTTCCCTCCATGTGTGCGCATTCGCCAGATTTCCCTTCCTTTTGTTTTTTTTTAATTTTGATATGAGCCTTTGATATACTACTGCTCGCTGGATCTTCAATACGACAGGATCGCCTCTTCGCTTTGATGCTTACCATGGTCCGTCTGTAATGGTTACACGATAACGTCTTTGTATGCGACATGAGTTTGCAGGTGGGTTCAGTTGCAATGGATTGTGTTATAGAGCTTTAATCATTTTAATAAGCACCAGGTAAATTCATCGCACTACCTGTGTTGTGCTTAATTCATTTTCGGCTGCCCATTCAAATTCGAGATTCCACTAAATGTTACGCGGTGCAGTGGCGGTGTAGTAATTTAATTTTTATTAGGTTGCTCAATAAGTCATGTAAGTGTTTTGGCTGTGAATTTGGATTGTAGCAACCCATTGTGGTTTAGTGCGCTGACCGCTTTGCTTCCGTGTCTTTGCTGGTTAATTGTTTTTTAATTGCAATCCCATCTGCAACAGTACTACTGTAAGCTTTAATAACTGTAACTGCATATGAATGATGGGTACTTTAGGTGTTTCTATTCATTTTGAAGCATTTGTGGATTATGTATAGTTATGTTAGTTTGTGGGCTACTATGCAAGGGGCTTTGATTTCGGCTCCCACAGAGCGCCCCCTTGGAGGCCTTTTAATAAATTTTCAATGTGTGTGTGCCGATGCTAACGCCTTTGGTTTGTTTAGTAAATATAATGCACGTTTTGCACTCAGTTTGTTTTAATATAAGATTTTTAGTGTATGCCAGTGTGTCAAATGATTAAGAGCCCAGCCTTACACTTTGCAAGATAATTATTTTCTGTTATTAAGTTTGCGTGGTTAACGTACTTTGAAGGCTCAATTGAATTTGATTGCTTAGAATGTATGCAAGTGCGTAAGAAGATTAAGGGCTCTGCCCCAAAACTTTGCGAGATACTTATTCTCTGTGTTAATGTTCATATTCCGTAGTTCATGTGTTATGTGGGCCTAATAAAATTTGACTGGTTTGAATGTATTAAATTCATAATGTTCTTAATGAAATTTGAGTATGACTAAGTAAAAAATGTTTCCAAATATTTTGTACAAGTATTGCTGTGAATAAACTTGGTTTGTCAGCATTTTACCTTAATGTTCTTTGTACAAACTCTGTGCATGGCACAAGTTTATCTGTGCTTCAACTCTGCTTTTGTTTAACTTTTAAGTTTTGTGTTGCATGAACTATGGAGGAGGTAGTGGGTTGGCTCTAAGGTTTGCACAAGGAGGAATTGTGCAACTTGCTCAACAACTCGGAGGTTCCTTATTCACCGGAGGTGACGGTGGCAGATTTGCGTTGGCGGCGGTCACATTTTGGAGGGGCCACAATCGCAAGACGAGTCACGTCGCTGAGAAGGCGAGTTTGGTGAGTGGTACTCCATTTTCCAGTAAACTGCTATTCCAGTCATTCCAGAACATCCCGATTCTCTTCTTGGTGGAGCCCCACGTGATGCTGCTATTTTTCATTGCAGTAGCGAAAATAATTTATTTACGTTTGTGTGACGACAAAACATTATTATATGCCCTGTCTGTCAAGTGCGAAGGTTATGCCTTACAAGTGATAATTGAACAGATTAATAGTCCCGAGGGGTTGTTTCACAAATTCCACAGAAAGGCTTTAGTCCATGCTTTGCCGGCTCATTTTAAACGCACGTGTATACATGATTTAGTTCATAGTTTTCAGCAGCCAGGGAAACCATCAATTGAGTTTGTGGAATCTGTGGTAGCCCATCAGCGGGCTTTATGTTTACAGCTTCCCGAAAGAGAAATAGTTAATACAGTACTTGAGAATTTGGCCCCTCACGTACACACTCTGTGCATTATTACCAGCTCCAGCGATCAGTAGCAGAACTTCAAGCTCTAGCAGTGGAAATCGAAGGACTGCTTGCTGCTGCGGCAGAATACTGGCCGACTTTTCCCCCATTGATTCAATCCACTTCTAATCAGGCTTGTGTCGATTGTGTTTTCAATGTCAGAGGACTGAGAATGTGGGGTCCGAATGTATGTCAGGAAACAAGAGACGGCTAGGAACCTGTGCGATGTTTCCAGTCATCATTCACATCAGCAACAAATTCCGCGAGTAGGAAAAAAGTGTATCGTGCAGATGGCTTATGGGGGAGCTTTGTACACCGCCTTGGTAGATACGGGCGCTAGGCATTGTGTTGTCAGTTGGAGATATGTCAAAAAGTTAATTCTTTCTAAGGCACTTTCGCAGTTGCATGTAAGTCGTGTGGATGAGTTGCAACTGTGTATCGCAAATGGTGATGTGTTAAAAACTGCACACGTGGTTGATCTACATTTCAATAAAGGTAGATTTTCCTGGACGTTCCCCTTCTAGGTGTTGCACAGTGCTGAATTAAGATCTGATTTTAGGGCTTGAACTTTTGGGATGGGCTCGTGATAAGGTCAATTTGGAGGATTTCATGTTGTCGTTCGGATTAGCTCCCAACATTAAGAGCATTTTAAATCGTGGGATGGAGATGCAGATTAAAGGGGAAGATTCTAATGTGGGTTTCGTTCCATTTTAAACACAAGTGATCGTTTATTAAAGTTACGTGAAGAGTTCAGCAATGTAATCACAACAAAGATAGAGAAATGTGACGTACTGCCATACAAATTTTCCCTTGTTGATGATGTACCTGTTCATGACAGACATTTTTGCTGTCTACCGCATAAATTACAGGCATTCCACGAAATAATTCACAAATTGTTACAGACTGGGGTAGTCCCTTTTACATCAGAGTATTGTTCACCAGGGTTTTTAGTAAAAAAAAAGCGGGAAGACAAGAAATACAGGCTTCTATTGAACCATTCTTTGATAAATAAAAAAATCCACAAAGACTTGTTTCCCCTACACATGGTTGATTGTGCACAACAGCATTTAGGTCATGCCAAAGTATACTCAGTATCAGACTTAAATAACAGTTTTCATCAATGTATTTTGGACCGTCTTGTAGGAAGTATACGCCCTTTAGCGCCCCATGGAACCAATATGAGTTCACAAGGTTTCCAAATTTTGGAAGTCAGGTTTTATTATGTGTTTTGGACCATGTGTTGACGGAATTTAAATATAAATTTGTTTTTAATTACGTCAATGACATATATAGTGATGATTTCTAATCACATTTGGGGCATTTACGTCAGATCTTGGAGTGGTTCAGGGAAGTGGGACTGACAGTGAACCCGGATAAGATTACTCTAGAGGCCCGCAAAGTAAAATTTTTGGGATATGTGATTTGTGAAGGCAAATTATTGTTGGATCCCGGAGCGAGTTGCTCCCATTGTCTCATTTTCCTTGGTGTTTCATTTCAGCGTTGCTCCTATCCTTCTCAATTTCATTCTCCCTTGCTTTCACGCAAGACTATTAATGCCACCCAAAATATCTAACACTCTCAAATTAAACATGGAACTGACTTAGCCGGCTAACTTATGAAGTACCTATAAAAATTTCTTAGTTACAATATAAGAGCTAAAACGATTTACAGGCTAACAACAATATAAGAACTACAAAGTGTATGCAAGTATACAAAAGTTTGTTAAACATACCTTTTAAGTGTGCCTAATTTCTATTTCTTTATTTTTATTTCTAAATTATTTTTTCCCGATAGCTACATGGAGATGCGGATGCAGAACCTTTGCTCGCTTACCATTCCTATAAATGGTAATAAGTGGGATAGCGAGTGCTACCCTATGAATCATATGGCTACAGTAAGGGCTGTTATTTCTATTTTGTTACTTTCTTTTCAGTTCCAGGGAGATTTTTACATTTTTTTTTATATGCTTTTATAACTTTCTGTCTATTTGTTACAGCCAATGTGTGTCTTGGCTGCTGATTGAGCCCCATATTATGCTTGCTACTCATGTTATAAGTACCTCTGAAAAAAGCTTACCTCATTTATATTACTTTTTGCACAACCAATGATAACTTTTACAAAGAATCAACATATTCTAGCACAAGTGGACTTTGCTAAAACCAAATTACTGAATTGTCGGAATGTTTATTCTCATGCTATATACATGAATCTTGTCCACAGCTTTGGCTATTGACTCTAGTCGTGCAATTAGACCTTCTGCATTTCTTTTAATACTCATATTTTGTATGAGGTTTCTAATGTCAGAGCTAATTTCCTCTTTACTTTCATCTGCTATTTGCATTAAAATCGGCCAGTTTTTAACAGCTCTTTAGTGAATCACACATTGTGTTCCATCTTACTTCTTGTGGCATTACTAAACTATTCGCCTTGGTGAGTGAATATTTAGCATGCGCGAAATGATTGTTTCTGAAGTACTTGATAACTTTCAGAACATGTGTTGTAGCATCTGGAATTTCTAAATCTTTAGCCAATAGGTTAAGAATATGCGCAAAACATCCGTAGGCAACTATAGGTACATTAACTTCCGCGCCATTATCGTCAGCAGTGTTTGTTTGAAGCTGCTTACACATTTTTGCCATGTTAGCTGCATTATCTGATACAACACTTCTAACTTTACAGTTAAAAAGTTTTTCTGCTTTTTGTATACTTTCATTTGCCACAGTTTATAAGTAGTTGGCAGTGTGACTGTGGTCTGCCGTATCAATTGTATCAACCAGGACAGTTTTACCATCATTTGTTGAGACACGCGTGCAAATGATAGGGTTGTTTCATATGTTAGACCACCCATCAATTGACAAGGTTACAGTTTTATTCTCTAAATCTAATCTACTTTTGTTTTGTTCGTCCTCTAAAATTTCATAGAGCAGCTTGCCACTAATATCAAATCAATTTGGAGGAACGTGACCTGGCCGTAACATACTCATCAATTTCTTGAACTCTTCGTGCTCCGCGTGCAGAAATGAGGTATTAGTTGCATAAAAATACTTCGCTACTTGCAAATCCAAAAGATGTTTCTGCGTGGCATCTGTTTTTACAACGTAGTCATCTAGTTTTTTTCGGCCTAAACCAGCGCTCTGATTTGCTTTAGGTAAGGAACTAGCAGATGCAGAAGACACCGAGGCACAAGCATTTTTGTTTACTCCTAAAACAAACATCTCTATAATAATATATCTTGTAAATAAATGTCCTGGTAAGTTTTCTACCAACAACAAGGCCTGATCTCATACGAACGTGTGGTATCCGTTACCGCCAAAGAAAGCGGCGCGATATCCTGCCGGATATTGTAAGATATAAAAAAAATCGCACCACATAACTACATAAGTTATAAAAATGTATGACAAACAAAAATCATAGTACTGTTAATAAAAAAGATAGTAAGTTACCCACGCTCGCAGCGGCACTGCCGCCGACGTCATCTGAGTCGATGTTCTGATTGCAATCCTTTTCTGCCACACATATTTCTAAATGTTTTTTCATTCTCGATACTAAACCCATTAACTCCTTATTATAACTTTTACACACAGCTTTGTTAAACTTTCCGCAAGCAGACTTTTTTTCATCAAAATAAACCCATACTGCATTTTTTTTTCTTCCAGTCATTTTGTTGTATTCACGCTTTCACTTATCAATCACGAATGACCGGGCGAAAACACATTAAGTCGTGAGTTTACATTTTGGGGAATACCCGAACTGTGTAGATAAACATAGCATTGCATGTATGTGTGTGCCGTAGTTTATGTTGGGGAAGTCCCTGGACACTTTTTGGTAGATTTTGTTGCATTAAAAAAGATATTGATATAAAACAACGATTTTTAAAAAAAAATCACTTGATTTTAATTGCGATTTAAATCACTGATTAAAATTATTTCAACCCTGCAGCAACATAAATAGATTTATTAATAGTGATGTATGCATTTCAATATTTGTGTAAAAATACACCATCACGAATTAAATAACATATTCGTTCATTTTTATCGCTACTGTATCTCTGTATTAAAATCATTGCACCACTTGAACAACGAAAGTTCGAGCTGCAATTTTACCATAAAAATATACAGAACTCCATTTTTCAATTACCATACTTGTGTAAACGTATACTAACAAGGTGTTAGAGCAATTGAGTTACTGACATTGACAGCATGAGTAATTTTACACTGAAGGAATCATTTTACACTATCAACGTGAGTAAAGTTATGTTGACAAATGTGATTTTACAATCATCAACAAAAAAATTTAGGTTGAAAAAAATTATGAAAACATTATTTTAACATATGAGTATAGGTTGGCACAAACCTGTCTGTTTATATCCTGACAAGAGATACTTTAATGTTATTTATACAAACATCTACATTTAATTTGATTGTGCATAATGCCTATTAAGCAAATTATTAAAAATTGCATACCTAAATACAAAACATGTACTAACACTAGTGACGAACTTATACACTGAAAAATTCACAATCGCTAAGTTTGACACACTGCACCAAAACAAATTCTTGTTAGGTTACATTAAAAAAATTTATATAGTCTTACGTAACTTATTAAATCATATTAAACTAACTATCGTCATTTTTTTTCAATCGTTTTTAGTAAAATCTTTATTTGACTGTTAGTTTTCTGCACGTCTGAGGTTGATGATGAGAAATATATTAAATAAGGAAACATTTCTGTAGCAATTTGTATGTGAAATTACACATTTCCAGCTGTAAAATTAATTGTAATGAAAGTGCAATGTTAAAAGTTTTATTAAATTTTTAATTTCAACTAACAAAAAAAATAAGTATAAAACTAATATAGCCTACATTTATAGGCCAACTTCAATGTAACAGGGTTGGTCAATTATCCAAATTTAAATTCACAGTCAAAAAAGTGTTTTTCCTGACTTGTAACGGTGAGAAAGAAATTTCTTTCAATGATAAATAATACAATGACTAGAAGTGTCTTCTTGTTAGACCTACTTGCAAAACTGGGAAAACCGAACAGGAAATTAAAAATGAATGTGTTTCTCACAATAGATAAAATTCAGAAATTGCTCGACAAAGAAAACTATGTTAATGTGTGTACAGCATGTGAGCTCGGTATAGCTTTTAGGACTCTGTCTGATAAGCACGGTGTCTGAGTACGAATCACCCGGGACGGGAATTTTAGCCAACAATTTGGAAAACTTCTTCCTGATGCATTTGCTTATATTGCAAAGTTAAATCTGTGCATATTAAAATGCTAGTAGACCCTACTGAATTTGTTTTACATAATACAAGCCATTTTTTTGGAATGCTTGCAGAATTAGGCACACATGCAGTGTGTTTCATTTAATTTTTGCAAAGAAACACGCTCCAAAAGTATCTGAGTATTCTTACCACAATAACTCGTGAAATTCAACTGTTGTGTAGCTGAGTAGAGAAATGGGAAATTTTCTTGCTTAGAATGTCTTTTGGTTTTTTTTTTTTTTTTTTTTTTTTTTTGTAAAATCATTCCTAGATTCTAGATGTTAAAATATACCTATTTCGGTGGAGACTCTTTTGCAGCGTACATTTGATTTAAACAATTTTTTACTCACCAAGGCAGAAGCTAGTGAACCACCAGACAGCTAAGGCTGGGATGTCTAAAGTAAATCAGAATCTCACTATTTGTCATCAATCCAGGATAGTTGTTTCAATGTAGTGAACGATACTATCAACAATCGAATGCCAACATGCAATAATTCAAACTAGTAAATGGCTTCTATTAGTAAATGGAAAACTCTGTAGCAGGATTCAAGCGATTAAAAAAAAAGGCTTCCATTTTCATTACTAATTTCTAATGACCAGAAAATTTCACAAATTCATTTGGGGACAAGCAGGACTTCTTATTTATCTGCGCTGCTGTTGCGATTCGGCCAGTTATTTACTTGATACGCCGTAGAAGGCTCGTGTTCCTATGGCAGCTTCTAAACAAAAGAAGTGACCAATCACAGACAACCAATAAAAATGTCATTTTTGACACGCCAATGAAGTAACAACAGTGACTTGAAAAAACATACATTCCACTGTGAAGTCTAGCAAAGAAGTCTTTGAACCACTTTCTACAAAACTAAGTTAATCCTTCTGCATTACAAATAGAAGTTCCCTTGACAAGTAAACCAGGAACTACTCCCTATATACACAGATTAAAATAGTATCACGAAGTTGCAGTTACTTGGCCTGATTTTCTAAGTCCCTCATAGTAACAGTACGTTCATATTAAACACAACTGCATTAAAAAATACACAGTTTTAAGACATTTTTTCTTCACCTCTTATGTTCATTACGTTCAGAAATGAGTAGATTACATCGCCCTAAATGCAGAAGCCTAAACTATCTAAAAAAAAAAACTATGATGGACATGTGTACCGTGGATGAGAGGCGGATTTTAACTCACATGAAATATTACATGTTGTAATATAGTGCTAATACCGATGATCAGTAGCAGGTAATGATTAGCTTGAACTGCAGAACAGTAATGCTGGAATTCAGCGCGTGCTGGTGCCACATGAGAATTAAATCGGTTTTAATATATTAACAAAACATTTATTTGTTAAAACCATATTAATATACAACTGTGTGCGATTGGCTGTATGCAAGACTAGCAAATTCATTTGAACAACCACTATTTATGTTGTTCACCTTCTCATGCACTCATTTTTCGTTCACGAAATACAGTCCATTCAGAGTTACTTCAAACTTTCCTAAAGCCCTGCCTAAGTTTTACTTCCAGGATATTCCTCCGCCTCATGCGAACACAGCTTATCCCAGCCTAGAAAATGACACCGAAGCGACAGTGCACCGCATTTGTGTGCACTCAGTTAAATATAATAATTTGCATAAGAACGACTTCAAAAAGTGTGAAGAAACCGCAAAGAAATTATAATCATAAACATATTATTACGTTGAATGGTGGAACCGCAAGCGCGGGACTTGAACAGGTAGTCTCGAGTTGTTCGCGATGTTACCCTGCCCCATTGCCAAGAGCGAATTGTCAGGGACATGTAGCAAACTAAGCAAAAATATTTACATGGATATTATTTTGAAAATATATAAGTAACCCCTTCAAACATTTAAATTTAGATGAACATAAGTATACCTTGTCACATGAATTTGGTGGGAATGTTCTCTAAAAGAGGGAGTGAAGAGATTTGAGCTGCTCTGAACATTGAGGTCTTGAGAGCCGATGAGGGTGAAACAAGGAAAGTATGCAGCAGCGTTACAATGTACGGGTGGGGGGAAACAGGAGATCCCAGAAAAAACCTGCTGAAAAAACAGCATCCTCTGGCACTATTCCCACATGCGAAAATCTGGGAGTGCCCCTGCTGGGAATCGAAGCCGGTTTGCCTAGGTGGGAGGCGAGTAGTCTAACCACTACACCACTGTGGCCACTGGGAATGTCCTAAAATGGCACAGAAATGAGTTTATGCATATGCTCAATTGATACATAGATACTGCCAGCATATAAAGGTAGGATGAAATTGGTTACATTGTACTGTAGATATAGCATACTAAGCTAAAATATTTATATAGCCGCCATTTTAAGAATTAGTGCTTGACTCACTTAAAATACAATAATTGTATTGGCCTACCGCAGTACTATTTGTTTGCAAAAGTTAGTACAAATTAGTTACAGTATTTGTTTCCCGAAATATGAAATAAAAACCTTGTAGCGCTAGCTTACAAAATGGCAGAAAAAAATTGCTATGTGTTGGCATATATGATGCTTATAGATATTTCCACCATATAAAGTTTGGTCGTAATTGCCAAATGGTAGGGCAGAGATATCAAATAAATACAAAATATTTGTAATGACTGCCATTTTGAGTGCCTTTTCCTTTAAAATTGGGTATGTTTACATTACCTACAAACGTATTACTTGTATGCCAAATTTGGTAATAACAGGTACACAGTTTTTGAGATATAACATTAAAGCTTAATTTTTTCATGTAGTGGTATCTTCAAAATGGCAGACCAGCATCAATATATCTCTCTAAATTCAATGCTTATATGATGCACTGTCAACATACAAAATCTGTTTTGGTGAAATGGTTCCCAAAATTTAAAAAATGGACATCATTTTGAAAATAAGCATTCAATGTAGCTGAAAATTGTGTCAGATGTCTTTACTAAATGCTATATTTGTACAGCTTGGTGAAACTCGGTTCATGCAATCAGAAGTTCTGAGAGGGAAAAAGAACACAAAAACAACCAAACACATGCATACGTGCACGTGCGCACACACAGAGGAAAGTGATCTCATTAGTCTCTCTTTCCTTCTGAAAGTAGGCTAAAAATTGGGCTCAGCTGGAGAAAAAACTGCTAAACTCACAAAACTGGGCATGATAATTCTTGTTTTTGGTAAAGAATCACTGATAATAAAGTGTACAATTTACTTAATACAAATCTACCAAACTCAGTATGTATTTTGAAGCTAGTTTACAATTTGGGAAAGAAAGAAAAAAACTGTATAAAATTCTTAGCTTCAACTTTGTACTGCATTAAAATATGCCTCAGACATCCCAGCCAGTAGAATGCAACATACAACTTACCAAGTTTTTGCTATTATCACAGCACTTAATTAATTTGAGAAGTTAAAAAAAATCCAACAACTTCAAGCAAGCCATCAAGTTTATAACATGCTTGTATTGTCCATTTCATAAAAGTGGGGTAAAATCTGACAGACAATGTGACCAAACTACACACTATGCAAACAATAAATGCTCTTGTTTGTAAAGTTTTGTATCAGCTGATGAATTGCTGCAGGATGCATGTTGTTAAGTTGGTGATTTAGATGATGGCTCTTTGGAAGAAAATAGTTACACAGTACTAAAAGTTGTAATTAAAAATTTTAATTATACATATTTACGGTTTTAATAAGCATTATTAAATTTTTTTAGCTTTTAGAGAATTGACTTTAAAAAAATATGTTTAGAAATTACGACAGAACATGTCGACACATACGAACAACAAATGTTTCCAGCCAATGGCTAGCCATGTTTCCAGTTTCCAGTCCGGTGAACGCCGTTGCGCATGTGCTTTTTTCTCATAGTGTTTATAAAAGTACGTTCTTGATGTTGTCTGAATATTTCATTGGTAGTTAACTATTTTACTTATTTGCTTTCTTTAAGCATAGTTGGTTGTAGATATAGTTTAAGTGCGTTTTCTTGAATAAAATGTAATATTAATCGGCACGTGTTTACCACTTTGTAAAACTGCTCGTTCCGCAATTTTCCTTGTAGTGATAGGCAGAACGATTCAGCTCGAAGAATCTATTCGTTTGGATCAGTTCAGTGTAATGATTCGTTCAAAAGAATCTTTCATTTCGTTCTCTTGTACTGCAGTACTTTAGAGTCATGACTCAGTCTCCCTTTTCGATATTAGTTTTCTCTGCTCCTTTTCCGCTCTTTCTCCATTACATAGTCTTTATCTGCAGTTTTTTAGTTAAAACAATTGCTAAAAAAACTTTCTCTTTTCTTTTCGCAAAAGATACTGTATGTGAACTATGAAATTCTAAACAAATACTTGGCACTGCTGGGTGTCAAGTTACAAAAAGGTTGGGCATGCAGACAGTAACACGATGCCTGTTGTGTGAAGGCCATCCTCCTCTCTTCCACTTCTTTTTTACTATCTCTGATGACTCCTGACTCCAGATTCTTTTACAAATGAATCAGACTTTCTGATTCTTTTATCCTATCCACCATTAAAATTCTGAATCAGCTGAAAAGAATCTATTCGTAGTGAACGAATCATGGGATTGAATCATGGGATTTCGTTCACTCACTGATTAGTTCATTTTGAACTAATATTTCGCGAACGACCTATCAGTATGTCCTTAACCACCGTTTGCAATGAAGTAACACGAATATAATATACGTTTCCAAGTTTAAATTCGTTGGTTTCAGGAAACATGCGCAGTGTTGATTTTATTGAATGATTCTGCATATAAATTATTTAATGCTAGTGACGAACAAATGTGATTTTAGTGAAGTAAACTTGCAAGGAATTCCATACAAAAACACGTGTTCAAAAAGTAGCAAATTTTACAAACAGTAAGTTTGCGTGTTTTATAAATAATGTATTTGTTAACCATTAATATAATTATTGAAATGCACGTGGCCTGAAAAAGCCACACTTTCAACACTTATGTAGTGTGTAAATAATATTTATTTATTTACCTATATCGTAAATTCAACAAGTGTAAGGTTAACTTCGGTCAAAGTGAGTGGGTGAGTGAGTGGGTGAGTGAGTGAGTGAGTGATGAGAGTGTATGAGTGGCGAGAGTGTGTGTATTGCTGCATCTGTACGAATACAAACAATGTATGTATCACATTTTGATTTTTCATTGAAGTTAAAACTTTCAAAGTTATAATAATATGAAAGTTATTTCAATACGAGCAAAATTTTCCATTGCTCCTTCAAAACAATATGCAACTCAAAATGCCACACACTCGTAANTTTTAAGTTTCCTTTTTCCCCTCGAAATAAAATAAACAGTCCCAACAATCTTAACTTGGCAATTACAAAAATAAAAGTTGGAATGCCAACCTAAATATAATATCCTACATTGATTACTGGACGGAGGTTAGCTACCGTCAGTCTTTCCTGCCATGACAGGAAACACGAGGAAAATGCAAGTGTGCATTGGACTTAAATATTTGTTTACAAACGTCTTTTTTTTCACTACTTTTCTAGAACTGTCAAAATTTACCCACTTACATGAGATGGACAATATGCTAGTAAAACCAAGACACTAGTAATTATTCAAAATCTCATTTGTAACTTGTTCAAAATTTATTTTATATAGTGGTAAATCATTGCAGGTTTATAGCACATAAATATTTTTCTTTTCACGAGTTACAAGTTAGTTAATTTGGAAATTATGAACTTGTAGCTTTTTGAAATGAGCCACTGATGTTTTAGTACTCATCTGTCATTTCATACCTTTACTCTGATAGGCTAATGGCATGGTCAGTGAACACTCACAATGTGGTCTGCATACTCGCCAGCCCGAAATGTGTACAGGTTGGTGCTGGAAGCCTCAATATGTTTCTTCAGGTAGTTGGAGTTCACCATCATGATCTTCATGTCGACAACCAGCTCGTGGGCCTCTTCCGCTGTAGTGTGTTCATATCTAGCTTAATTACTACTCAAAAAATGTGGTCCCCCAACACACACATGCACTCTCTATTCCCCCATCCCTTTTTTTTCACTTGTTATAGACCATTTACGGTAAAGCGAGCACTGTTGAAAGTCCTCTCATTTGGAACAATAGTGAATAAACATATTCTATTTTAGTCTTAGACGTTACCTTCCGGGTGCAGTGGAATATACACAGTGTTTATTAATTACATGGCGATATTTATTTTTAAAAGGTGGTTAAAGGATAAAAAAAAGGGCTGAAAGGAAAAAGTAACAAGGGCCTCAAAAGTGCTTTACCGTGAACAGCCTACACATGCCAAAATTCACCCTCCACCCAAGATGTCTGCACTTAACTTAGTCACTGCATGTTAATGTCAAACAAATGGCAACAGATGATCAGTGTCTCCAAACCAGAAGCTATTTACTGCATCTGTAGTAGTCTATTTTCTGTTCCTCCACCTTCCCTCCTAACTGCACATTTAACTGCGTATATAACTCCAGTAGCATTTCTACTTCTCCAAAACCCATAAAGTGCAAAGTAAAACCTTTTAATGAACCATTTGCAGTATTTATATCATGACTGCAGTCTACTGATTTCCTTTATCAACACAAAGACCTGAAAGAACACTTTTTATTGTCTATTCACAGTATCTTTATACTTTTTTTTAAATTAAACCTTCGAAAAACCAACTCTTGTGTGTTTGTCTCCTAAATAAATTATATATACAAGGGTTATTCAGAAAGTAAGGTCCGAATCGCCGTAGCTAATCGAATGTAGAGAGAACATTGTAACGCGCATGCGCACCGACTCCCGGCATGCCTTGCTCGTCAAACGACGCCATTTGCATTGGTATTGTTGCAGTGTGCTGTTTACAGTGTCAGTTCAAAATGTTTAAAACAATTGATCAGCCCGCCGACTGTGAAATACGGTCAGTGATTCTGTTTTTGACAGCAAGGAACGTTTCAGCAGCGGAAGTTCATCGACAGATAAGACAAGTGTATGGCCCCAATGCGATGAGTGACAGCAAAATGCGTAAGTGGGCGAGAGCTTTCAAGGACGGACGGGAAAATGTCCATGATGAACCGCGATCAGGCAGACCATCAGTGATCACAGAAGATTTGGTCAAAGCCGTGGATGAAAAGATTTGTGAAGACCGGCGATTCACAATTTCAACTTTAGCATTGGAATTTCCGAATGTGGGTTTGCACAAAACTGTCTCTGAAAATTTGCAATTTCACAAATTGTGCGCACGTTGGGTTCCCAGGCTGCTTACTGAGGAACACCAAATGAAAAGAATGGCTTGTGCTCTTGATTTTTTGGACCGATATCATAAGGAAGGTGATAAATTTTTAGAGAAGATTGTCACAGGGGACGAGGTGAAAGAAGCAGTTACAGACTGGTTATCCTCACAGGCGGCAGACGTCTATGACCGAGGCATACAAAAGCTTGTAGAACGTTATGACAAATGTTAAAACAAATATGAAAACTATGTAAAAAAAATAGAGAAATATGTAAGGAATTACATAAAAAAAGTTTTTTGAAAAAATTTGTGATTGTTTGTGTTTTATAAGAAATCGGACCTTACTTTCCGAATAACCCTCATAGTATCACAAACATTCTATACAATAGAATCCAAACTATCCGACATAATGTGGCAAAAGGGCAGACCGGATAACAAAAAAGTTGGACAGGTCAGAGTTCTATAATTACTCACTTCCTGCCCCATACATATAATTAAAAACACTCTTTTTATACCAAAACTCTCTTATTCAAATTTTCTGACCTCTTAGTACAGACCAGTACTTTATAAATGTTTGTAACTGTACTGTACATTTTAAAAATACAACATAGAAAAAGGAAGTCCAAGAATAAAAATATTGCACACATTGAAAAATAAATTTTATAATGTCTAATTTAATTGCAATAAATATAAAATGATGTATACTGTACAGTATGATTTCATACATACAATTTTAAAATAAACAACATTAACATAAAACGTAGGCCTAATTTTTGAAAACAATCGTTTGAACTTATTTTACTGTTCATTGATAAATGATTACACAAATGTTAAAACTTTGGCCTAAGATAAAAGAGTCAAAACCTACAGTTTATAGTTTTTGAAAACGTCCTTGATAAATGACCGCTTCTCCCTTTCAGCCCTCTTCCACGATGCAATGTCCCTCCACTTACGCAAGCAGATGTCCGCTGGCATCGCTTTCTCCTGCTGACTAATGTACTGCAGCGCTGCCTCAATCATCTTGAAAACTTCCGAATGTGGGGTGAGATTTTTCCTGTCATCTAAGGATGCCTCCTGCTCCTCTTCTCGTATTGCTTCTCACTGTGCCACGATTTCCACAATATTGTTGACGGCTATTTCATCAACTTCGTTGTTTACCATCCATTCTCTTATGTCCTCTGCATTGACATTGTCACAGTCTGGTACGTTTTCCAGCAATGAAACAAGTTTATAGTTTTCATCTTCCACTTCGGTTTCACACATGGGTTCAAGGTTCAAATGTCTACCTTCATGGTCCAAAAAAACTTTCCAAGACCTTACAAGTGATATGTTTGGAATCTCTTCCCATGCTTCGGCCACCCACCTTGTGACGTCTAGCATGTAAATCTTAAGTAATATTCATTATTATCAATCGCTGATATGAACAAACTGACAAGACACTGATGATACTTTTTCTTTAGAATTTCAAGGATACCCTGGTCCATCAGCTAACAGACAGTAGTCACATTGCTTGGTAAAAATGAAGCTTCAATGTCTCCATCTGTGAATTTGTCAGTGGCCAGATGCGAAGATGAATTGTAAAGAATTAGCACAGCTTTTCTCAGCAAATTTTTGTCTTTTACATGTATTTTCTAAAGCCAGTAAAAATTCATTTTGGAACAAAGTTTTAAATATTTCTGAATTCATTCTTGCTTTCTTTTGATGTGTGTAATATAGAGGTAGTGATTCCTGATTTTTCAGTTTTTTAATAGATCTAGGTTTCTTTGATTTTGCTATTAAAGTCACCTAAGCTTGTGGTTGCCGGTTGCATTACTGCAAGCCATGATGATGACTCGCTCCTTGCATTTCTTGTATCTGAGTGCAGCAGCTTCATTTTTTAATACAAGCATTTTTGTAGGGAGCATCTTATATGAACCAGTCTCACCGCAGTTGTACAATTGCTCCCCAGAAAATCCCTCCTTTTCAATAAGGTTAAACAGATAATCTTTGAACAAAGGTACAGCCTTTTTTATCAGCGGATAACACCTCCCCACTTTTGTAATATGGCGAATACTAAATAGTTATGGGTCAGCTTCAAAAATCTCTTTCAATAGGGAATCAAGTTCATGACGTGCAGTGAAGATGGCTGTGTTGTTGGCATATGTGGTAATGTGATTACAGTAGAACCCGCTTATAAGGTTCCCATTTAAAGGGTTTTCTCGTCTATAATGCAGGATTTTTCTGGTCCCGAATGTTTCTCCATAAGAACAATAACAGACATTCCCGGAAATAATGTTTTCGTTTTCCCGCGAATAATGCAAACGGTTTCTGATACAGTAATTTATTTCTTGTCACCAAACCATTCCACGTAACTTCAATTCACAAATGAAAGTACTTCATTACATATTCACACGTTTTGTTTACGTCAGTACGGTATTTTCTTTATTCGTAAACGCCATAGAGTAACCACCATCAAGTGGTTACACGTCTGGCTAGGCACTGAAGCGCAGTGTGCACAACTTCGTACATCTGGAATAACTACAGATGTCGTGAGCTGTCACATTTGCACACAAGAATATGGTGCGCTTTACTTGTATGCATTCATCTATGGAATCATACCAATTGTTAATTTTTTTACGTGAATGTAAAAGGATTAAAGAGTTTAATATTAGGGGTGTGTGAAGCTTCGAATTTTTGAAGGCGAATAGAAGACTTTTGTAACTTTGATTTCATCTGCTGGCCTTTTGAAAGTTTTCCCGTGGAAGGAAGCAGGCTGGAGCTGGGAAAGGAAAACCACAATGGAAAAGATGCTCAACTTACACTGTTTTTCAAACAAAGTTTTTAGTTTTTATCCCAAGCTCCACCCTGCAGAGATAATCTACCAGTTTGACATTGACGAGGGTCCCTGCTCCCCAGCAAGGGGGGAGAGTGAATGTGTTTACAGCCTCACGCTTTCCTTTCTCTCTTTTGTTAGGCGAACAAGACGCCAGTGGAAGGCTGTTTAAGAAGGGTGACCGACCATAGCATAACACAAATACAGTGTAGATTTTCTGTCTCGAAAAATTCACATTTCTTTGCCTTTCTAATTTTGACATGTGCAGTGATGTCATAACAGTTAACGCATTTATCACGTGGTGCGGGAGTTGGGCTGATGTGGTGCGGGAGTTGGGCTGACGTGGTGCAGGAGTTGGGCTGACGTACGAACCACAGCTGATACGTATTTTTGGAAGAACTGCACACTTTCCTTGTAAGCACTGAAAGTGGCTCAACTCTCTTGCTCTGAGGCACTAACGCCACCACCATCCAGCAAGTTTACTATCTAGCCTGACATTGACACGGGTCCTTGGAGGAGGAAAGGGAAGAGGTCAAATGTTGATAGCCACCCATTTAAATCACTGTGCTGTGGTGGTGCCAAATGGGACTGAATATACGGAGTATGGTAGTTTTTATAAAGTTTGTAGGTATCTAAATGTATAACGATTACTTTCTTGCAGATTTTGATATTTCAGTTTTTTGGCAGTGCAAGATTAGGGTATGTTTTATTCCATTGCTCAGTGTCTAGTAGGCATACATTTTTTTGGCAGTAACAGTACAAAAGAGTTGAATACACTTGAAAACTGTAACCCACTATAAATTAATATATATATTTTTTAATCTTTCGACTTTGATTTTTCTTTGAAATTCCTTTGCATGATGCAAGCTTTGCTTCGACTTCTCTTCGCATTTAAAAAACGACCTTCGCACATGCCTAGTTAATATTTACGAACGGAAAATTAATTCGTCCTTGAAACAGTTTTTGTGAAAAATTTAAATGAGTGCCTCTAAGAAAAGACAGAAATTTTCATTAGTTGAAAAGTTAAACTTGTAATGATGCAGTATTCTTAATTTTCGGGACACGTGTTTAAATTTCTTTCGTTTTTCTTAAGCTTTGCTAAGCTTCATTATATTTTTATCGGGTTTGAAATTAAAGCCGTGGTGGCTCGTTTCCCGTGATAGTTTGTTTATCCGGCAGACGTGTGCCGTTTTACCGCTATCGGGCGGACGTTTGCTGTTTACGTTTATCAGGAGTCCGGTTGTCGTTTCGTTTCAAACATCGTAGTTTTCAGTTTTTGTTAAGCGTCAGCATTACTTAGCTTTTTTCAGAATGCGTCAACAAGTTTTATTGTACGAGAAGTCCGTTTATGTTGACGGCGCAGTATTAGTTCCTGCGGCTTAGTTACGATAACATGTTGAGAGCGGGACACAGAGCAGTTTTGGATGACGCTGCTGGCAGATGCCAGATGCCGTGCCCTTATCTCAGGAGAGGTGGGTGAGAGGCAGCACAAAAGACGCTTCTGTCTGTCGCCCTTAACTTCACTTCAGTCAGTCGACGGCGAGATCAGTCACTTCAGATCAAGCTTCGCTTCAAGTCAGTCGGCGGCGAGGGCAGTCGCCCTTCAGTTCCGTCAAAAATGCTTGTTTAAGTCGCGTCGGCTGGGACAATAACTCCCACATCGGCAACTAATCTTTGTTATTTTATTTCTCCGCCGGTGTGGGAGGTAGCAGCGTTTAAATTCCTTCGCGACAGTTTTGAGACAGGAATAATAAGTAAACGACTGTGGCGCTGTTTTCTGCACTTGAATGGTTAATTGTGAAGGTTCGTACTCTGCATAGGAGATTCGGTTGTGAACTGTGTCGCTAAATGTTAAATAAACATATATGACAACTAATCTGGAACTTAGAACTTATTTCTTAATCAATCGGCGTCAATTGTACTGAGTATCGTGTTCCACCTTTGAGCAAGCCGTGGCAACGTAACATCGGTAGTGTAAACTGCCCGAACGTTACAAACTTAATCAAGCACGTGGACAGTAATCCCAGTAGAACATGCACAGCAATTCCTCGGAATTTGGAAATCCCAGCGACTACTCTGAACCAAATCATTGTTGCAATCAGGAGATAAAATTTCATAAAAGATTATGTATTTTAAAAAAATATTAGTTTTGTTCATTTTATAAAGTTGTGTGTTTATTACGGTGCATAATTTTATATCCTTTGATGTACCGATTCTAGAATTTTTGTGTTTCCCTCTTATAGTGTTTTCCTGCTTATAGTGTCACTTTCTTGCGGACCCCTGAAGAACCTTATAAGAGGGTTCCACTGTACTTAAAATATTACATTTGCCGCAAATTTATCACAGAGAAAGAAATGCTTTACAAAACACTTTACCTTTCCTTGTCAGCTCCGTGCATGCTTTCTGGATTTTTTCAGACTCTGCCAAAGCCTCACTATCCACCTCTGGCTTGTTAACTGGAACACAAATATACAACCAAATCCACAAAGTCAAATTAACANGTACAATTAAAAAAAAAAAAAAAAAAAAAAACACTATCAGAGTGATAGTATTCTAGAGCACCAACTATTACACAAAACTAGTGCACCCAGAGTACTAAGTAGTTTCATGAAAACTTTCAACACAAAATAAATTTTTTATTACTCAATGCATCTTATTTCTTAGAACAAATAACTGAATACAAATGCACGTTTTATAAACTGATTTGTTTTTATTACAGTTTTACTATTTTTTTTAATTGACTTAACATTAGGGGTTTATCATAATAAAATATTTAATATAAACCTCATCCAGACCTTTATACATACTGTACTACTTATGCCCGCCACTAAATGATCTGCTTCCATTTTACAGGACATGATTCCTAAAGCACACATCCCAGATTATACAAATTCACTAGAATCATCTGAATCAGTTCTCCTCCCTCCAACCCCAAAAACCTCCATCGGGCTTCAACAGTCCCAAGACAAAAAGTTCTGGGATTCATGAGGTATCTGTTCGCTCCAGGCGGTTTGTTATCTAATGCCAGAGTTAACAGATGGCATTATGTCAATTTATCAGCCATCTCAACTGCTCAGTTGGCCTAGTATACCTTCTACCGTAAAGCAGCACAGATTTACAAACTGCCTTGCAATTGCAGAACAGCTATCATCTATGCACTCATTTCCCTGTCCTTGGATTTCCATGTGCTGCCCAGAACTCAAACTAATGCCTGAAAGGACTTGACCTAACTGACCTGATGCAAAACCAAATATAAACTCATTTGCAAAAAGAAACTGATCGCCATGAATTAATTGCGCAAGCACAACGAAAATTGGAATCAGTGTTTAATTTAAGCGGTGTAGCATCACAATTTGCGATGCCAAATTCACACAATGCATCAAATTATATTTTGCACCGAGAATTGTGATGTTGTAGCAGGTATGTTCGGCACATTATGCTCAAGGTTGGTGCATTTTTTGAATGAAACAGAGTTAACGATTCCCATGCATTCCACCTAACGTAGATATACGCAGGAACTGAGCTGTCATTCTCGTCTTACAAACCAGTACCTTTCCCATAGCCACACTGTTTTGCCAGGTGCCGAGCGAAGGGACGACAAAAAAAAGTAACGTTATCAGCACTTCTCATCTGTCACATCAAGCAACTGGAGGGCAAAACAGTAAAAAACAGCGGTTGAAAGTGGCAAGTGATGCAGTTTAGACTTGTCAAACGAGACGTTTTTGAATTAAACTGTTTCGAGAAGTGCTGAAGCATTATGTGCAGTATTTACGTTCAAGCCGCTGTTTGAAAGGGCACAAATACGTTAACTTAATGCTACAAAATTCACTGGAAAATATTTTTTTCCTCGTAAGTTTCTATTTACACTGCTGCACATCTATGCTAGAAGATAGACTTATGCTGCAGGAGGGTGGACGAGGAAGCTGGAAGTAGTTTTCGACTTGGTTTCTATTCGGGTGGGTCAATGGTTCCCAGAGGTAAGCCTTCTTTATTGTGGCACATAGGCTGAGCCGCCGCGATTGTGTGTGCCTGCCTTCTCCTCATTCTACGGTGTAGTAACAAAAAAGTAAGCAGTAACAGCCTGGTGTCAGAGATACCACTGCCTTTCCAACCCGCAAGAAATTGGGACGTGAATTCCAGTTTATTCGGATTTCAGAAAGATATAATATTGTGTTCATATGTACCAAAAAAAGTCAAAAGTTGTACTGCTGATATCCACCATGCACCACGATAATAACATCGAGGGTGACAAACAAAAACCAGAAATAATTCATTTCTATAACCAGATAAAAGGTGGTGTTGACACTAACGACCAAACGTGTGCCAATTACAATGTAGGACGACAAACAAAAAGATGGCCAATGGTGATTTTTTTCATAAATTCAATGTCAGTGGTATCAACTCGTGTGTGATACATAAGGCCAAAGTTGACTCTAACATATCTCGAAAGGTATTTTTGAAGTAACTAGCTGTCAATTTGGTAAAACCTTAGCAGACATCAAGAGCTCAAATACGGACACTGCCTCGAGCATTGCAAAAACGACAAACGGAGCATTGAGAATGAGAACCCTGGTTCTCCACCTGGAGCTGGCCATCACCTTCGTACAAAAGGTGCCATATTTGTCCAAGAAAAAGGACAGAAAAACGAAGACTGAATGTTCTAAATGCCATGAACATGTGTGCAATGACCACTTAATTATTAGTTGCCAAAATGTGTTGAAGAAAACTAGGTCGTACAAATAAATATATTTTTAATACTTATTGTTAAATTATTTAAATAAAAAAGAGTTTAACATTTGATTAATATGTAAGTTGAAAGATTCTGAATAATAAAAGTCTGATTTTGCATGTATTTGGTGTCTAATTTCTCAAAACAAATCTGGGGTGTTGTACACCCCACGTGACTACTTACGTATTTTTTTAGGTGTGAATGACTAAGGTTTAAAGATGAACTGCTTGCATGATCATATAATCAAAATTTCCTTCCTAATCATCCACATGCGTACATTCTAACCAAAAAGGTAATAATAATATAATAACCTCTGAAAACCAACAAAGTTAAATACCCCCCCTCAGTGTGGAACACATTTTGATAAATTTGTGCAAACTGAAACAAACCTAAGCATTGGTTATCCATAATTGCTACAACATGTTTTTTTTTTACTTCCAGAAAATTTACAATCATTATCTATATGTTACAACATTACACCAGCACCTAAAATTAAAACAAAACATTGGCTTACAATATTTTCCTTACGACTTATTTAGTTATTTTCCTTTTCTCTTCATCTATAATATACTGNCATTTTGATAAATTTGTGCAAACTGAAACAAACCTAAGCATTGGTTATCCATAATTGCTACAACATGTTTTTTTTTTTACTTCCAGAAAATTTACAATCATTATCTATATGTTACAACATTACACCAGCACCTAAAATTAAAACAAAACATTGGCTTACAATATTTTCCTTACGACTTATTTAGTTATTTTCCTTTTCTCTTCATCTATAATATACTCCGCAAAAGGATCTTTTCTCAGCAATTTACATACTTCTGTTTCCTCACAAGAAAACAACTGATCTGTTCTTAACCATTCAATTTTGCATAGCCTTTATATATCTCCTTGCACAACACATCTTATCCATATTTTATATAACCTTAAAACCATTAAATTTACATTAATACAATTAAAATATAATTATCTTTTACTTTCTGTCTGAAAACAGTTTTTTTTCTTCATTATTTTATTTAATTCCTGGGTATTTGACCCAACTTGCTCATGTTTCACTCATTACTCAAACAAAATTACTATTGGGCGATTCTGCTGTAGATGATTCTTGACATCAATTTCTAAATCAGAGTATTTGTTACTTTTTTTTTATGCCAATACACAGAAGAAGATCTACATTTAACAGTGCCCAAGAATTCTATGACCCAGCACGCAGTCTATCTACAAACATTTTCTTTATGTTCGTATCAAAAGAACAAGTTGAAGAGGGGAAGGCCATGTTAGATAATAAATGGGAAGGGCTGAAAAATATACCAGGCATTAAATCAAAACATTTCTTCCAATCTAAAGAGGGCAACAGCATTTCTGTGGCGCAAACCTCTCAGTCTCATCTCAAGAGCACGTTGGTTTTGAAAATTGCCACAGAAACAGAAAGTGATTGGGACGATGAAGATTTGGAACCTCTTTCACGTTCGGTACAACCTCTTTCACGTTCGGTACACAAAGAAACTTCTGATGTATCTTTGCCTTCAGTATCGGATCAGAGAAAATCCTTCATACCATGTAGAACAAAATTGCGCGTTTCCGAAATTTACAGCGACTCAGATGATGAATCTTTATATGATGAATCTTTGACAACGTCTCTTGAACCTTTGAAGTTACCAGTAGAAACATGCCCTGAAACTGGTGCTTTAACTGCTGTTTCATCAAAAAAATATTTGCCCTGGTTTGTACGTGCTCGTACAGCTGCTCTGCAAGTCCGGCAAAAATGTTACACAATATCGCTATGTGGGGGTGTGCCAGAGCGATGTACAATTTCTGAAGACAACTGATGGTAAACGTTTCATTGAAATCTTGAATGACATAGTGGACGTTCAATTTGAAGACATTATCGCAAAATTGTAAGCGCCAGAGAAAAAGATTGATGGCAATACTATATTAATTGAATTTTCGGCAAATATTAAAGTATTTGAAAAGAAATAATTAACTTAAATGACAAAGAAGTGTACTAATTAGTAATATACATTGTTTGATCTCTTATTTTGTTCATATTATGCTTATGACGTTTATATTCACTTAAGTAAGATGTGTTGCACCCGCGATAATTTGACGTTGCACCAGCGATTGCTTCAAAAGTAAATAATTCATTGTTTATTTTTTGATTTCTATTTTTTTTATTACTTTTGTCAATAGATTTATCGTCTTTTATAATATGAAGGCACAATACAATAAATGTTTCACAATTAACAGACTTTTGTGTTTTTGTACTATGATCTAGAAAGGTGAGCCAATTTTGTTGCACCCGCGATAGCACTTTAAACCTCCCTCATGACTATTTATATATTTCATTTGAATTCTTATAAACAAATCAAAAGAGAACAGGTTAAAATGTAGCCTTTCAAAGAATAATTTCATTAAAAAGGTTTTTTATTTTAATAGTAAGAAACTATAAATGCGTCTAAATGTTGCACCCGCGATAATAGAATCGTCCTACTACAATTTTAGTAACCATTTTTTTGTAGTATTAAAATTACATATGTATATACCATTATATACATCAATCCTTAGTATATTACATAGATATTCCTATGTTTTAAAAAACTTTTCCATATGTGTATAGGTTCTGTAGCAAAACCATGCCACATGTCCCCTTGACACATTTGATTCATCATTTTGGTTTGCACACATAATAGACAAGTTACAATAACATTTGAAACAGTGCAGTACATATTCCTGAATATACAAACAATATTATATCTATTTAACAATTTTTGTTACACCATAATGTTCACACTCAATATGCATTGCTAAATTTAGTTCCTTTTTGAATCCAGTTCCACTTACATTTTAAAACAAATATTCATTTGTATTGTGAAATTGTCTTTAATAATTTCTCTACAGTTGTTTGATCCTAATTCTTGTTTTAACCTTTGTAATCTAGTATCTTTAGTTATTTCTTTTTTATTTTTCTGCACAATTTTTAAGCTGTTTTCTTTCTGACTGAAACATTTACAATAAAATCTTTCCTTTAATAAATATTACCTCTCTTACATTATTATTTTACAAGATTTTCCTTAAATAAAATCATTACCTCTATTACATTATTATTTTACAAGAAAAATATAAACACAATTGTACTTATTTTACTATCCTAATTTGCAAACTGTCTGTCTTTATTAATTATTTTCATTCTTTCCTTTATACTTCCTACCATTCTCACTTTATGTCCCATTTTCCTTCCTTTATTCCTCATACAGTACTTCAATTTTTCTTTTCTTTTCTCTCCTGACTTAACTTTACCTCTCTTTATTCTTTTCCTTTTCCTCATTTTTTTTCTGATTTTGTGTGGCTCAACAAAATTTGCCCATCCCATTTTCTTCCATCTTGTCTTATTTTTGCAAGTTTGTATATGTTGTTTTTCTAACACACCNTCACCTGGTGTGCATGTTCCGAGTTAGCCTATACCTTTTTGCCCTATCTCTGAATTATTGTTGTTAATCTGAAACCTGACATATACCATTACGACCAGAGTATCACAGAGCACATGTGGCCTTCTGTAGGGAACGGGCAGCAAGGCAGCTTGCGGATTGGTGACGAATCACAATTCTGTCTGGATACGGACAACTGCCAAATTCGAGTCTGGAAACGTCCTGGCTAGTGCAGTGATCCATGGTTCATTGTACAGTGCCACACCACCCCAACAAGACGTGTCATGTTGTGGGGTGCCATTTCCTATGATTCCTACATCCCACTGGTTGATTGAAGGAACCCTAATGGCACAGCAATACAGCCAGGAAATGTTGTGGTCATGTGCCGGCTTCCTGGTGCAGCTTGACAACCCCATTTTCCAGCAGGATAATACACGGCTTCATACAGCACTGGTATCTCTGACCTGCCTTTGCGATGTCAACATGCTTCCTTGGCCAGTAAGGTCCCCATACCTCTTGCCCATTAAGAACGTTTGGTACAAGATTGGATGGCAACTTCGGCCAGCAGCAACTATGGCAGATTTGGAGAGTCAGTTGCGCCAGCTGTGGTAAGGTCTTCCTCAGGAGAACTCTGATGTATGTATGCCTGACCTTATCGCAGCCTGTCTCCATACTACAGGTGGCCCAACACCATACTAAGTGCACCCTGCAAGTATTGACCCTCTGTAATACATGCTTGGTGTGGTACATTATTCTCAAATGTTAACTATCTAATTTGCCCTATGGTAAAAATTAAAAATATATATATATTGAGCATGGTTTTTTAAAAGACCTAATAAAGACTTCTAAAGATGAAACATTTCTTTAGGTTATACAAAATACATAAAACAGATTATTATTATTATTACTCTCCTTCTGCTTACAAGAAAGTTGTAAAAGAAAAAATTTAATTAGAAAAAAAAAATTGGCAAGCCAATAAGTATAAATAATAAATTAAAAAGGCAACCCATCAAATTTCTGGAAATAGGTAAAAAATTATGAAAAATGACTACGAAGAGAAAATAACTTTGCTATCAAACGGTATTATAGTTCAAGATCCAGAATCACTTTGCCACTCTTTTTGCTAACAATTTTGCTGAGGTATATGTTCAGTCAACTATTAGTATGAATTTTCAATGATGCAGTAAGTGTAATAATTTGGAATCACCAACTCCAGTAATTACCCAAGATGTGGGCTATTAAAAGATTTAAAAACAGTACGGCTACAGTAATAGATGGAATTCCTAACTTTATAATAAAATTGTGTTCTAATTCCTTCATTCCATTATTAAAATGTATTTTTAATTTAATTTATCTTGTGTTATTTATCCAAGCTTGTGGAGAAAAAGGTACTGTTCTAGGTTTGTATATTATTTAAAAAATAAAAAAAAAGTTATATTCTAACTATACCATAGTGACGAAAGAAAAAACAGCCTGGTGACATTTGGGGAAGATTTTACGACAGGAAGAAATCTGCTTAAAATGCTATTTTAAAAAGGAATGTCTGTTATGCCAATAATGCAATATACTGGATGGAATAGGCTTTGTAATAGTTTTTAATTTTTTTGTATCATTTGGTTATAACATTACAATAAATTTTTATCACCACATATAAAACCCAGACTTTGAAAATTAGACATATTAGTTTGCTTCGTCACCCTTGACCCCCTTGACCCGCACGAGTGAGCGAAGTAGTGTGTGAGGAGAGAGTCGTGATGTGATACGCCAGTGGTGTCATCAAGGCCGGCTACGGCATGCTGCCATGGTACGTCTTTTGCGGCTTGCACGCTCTTGACCTTCAGCAGATTGAATTTCTGCGGTTATCTGAAAAACATTCTAGTTTAATGACTTAGTTTCTCTCTGTGGGACTCGGGGTACGGCAAACCTTCCAGATCAGGGCCAGCAATATTATTATGTGAAGGATCTCCGAGCCAAAAGTTTATGAAAGTTGGGAGTTAGGGTGATAGTGCAACCTAAGCGATAGACATGCTAGAAGAGCAACAAGTGGCGACGGAAGTGGCCAGCGGGAGTAAAAACTGTGACTGCGAGCATCGGTGCACTGAAGGTGTGACTGGCAGGCAGGATTTTTGAATTGGGTGTGCGAGTGTAACACATTTAAAATTATGGCANGGTGCACTGAAGGTGTGACTGGCAGGCAGGATTTTTGAATTGGGTGTGCGAGTGTAACACATTTAAAATTATGGCAGCAGACAGACTGAATATGTGTTAATGATGAGTGTGAGTTAACTGACTATAACCAAACAGACACATTGAGCATGACTTTAATTAAAATTGAGATAGATAATTTAATGTTGTAAATATNTTAAAATTGAGATAGATAATTTAATGTTGTAAATAATATCAGTGTGAGTAAATTAAAAATAAAATAATGTTCTTTTATTTTTATTAAGACCTCCATCCCTCAAGACCTCAGGTGCGCCTCTCTGGTGTCTTATAACAATATATATAATATGCATTATTTTTAATCAATTCTTTTCTTTCTTGTTTTATTTGTTATGTTTTTAATAAGTTGGCATTTCTTAAGATTCCAAATTATAACCACATAATTTCTAATACTTTTTGTACTCTAAAGAATTAAAATGATTTAGTGAAATGGTGTGTTTTAAATTACAATAAACTGTTGCGTCACCAGCCCTAGCAGATGCATTGTCACATCACAAAGATAAACCTCTGTGGTATGCCCACATGACCGCCCAAGGACCATGCGCGTGGATCTTTAATTCTGGATCACCAGGTGCAAGACCCAAGCATACACATAAGGCTTAATTAACATCCTCCCAAAATCCCTTCATTCACCTAAAACCCAATCCGGTAATAAGAAGTCAGAATATAAAATTCCACATAAGATTAAAATATCTTTATAAAACTTAAAACCTTCACACATCACATGGTCAAACAAGAAACAACACAATCATTTATTTCTTTTTTTTTCTCAGTTTATTCTTTTAATTTGTGGTTACCTTAACAAATATTATATATATATCAACATGGTGAGTATTGTAAACAGCGTATTTTTTTGGAACTTAAAATATTTTTCTTGTTAATGTTAACAAAGAATGCACGACAAACAATAAAAAAAATTTAAACCTTATGTTTAATATAAAACAGAATCTGGCTGCACCCAAACAAATAAGTTGTTACATATTAAAAACTTTAAATTATACTGGTTTAAAAATTTTGTTTTTACATTTTATTGACAGTTTTATTAAATTTTGATAGAATTAAGTCCACAAGATGATCAAATGAAATTCAACTTCTGACTTTTTTTATGGTTGATACTATTTAATTACATGAACACCTTTCTTATAACTTTTCAAGAGTTAAATTTATTAAAGAGTTGTTCCATGTGCATGCCTTATTTTTCAATTTAAAGCATTTCTTATCTATAAATCAAAATGCTGGCTTGGGACTCCACGACCTCAGTCGTCATCCATAGCTACCAAACCAGGAACAGCATTACAGAAAAAAGCAGGCCTAAGGCTGCTACCGCTAACTCAAAAATTTATAGTGAAAAACTTGTTGAAAACACAAACTAGTATTTGCACTAGATGAACAGTGAAATATACAGTAAAATCAAACTTGCCACAGCGGCGAAATGAGGATTCTACCTCATGAACACTGAAGATTAGACATCAACAGAAAATTTTGCACTTCAAGTCATGTTGGAAAATATGTAGAAGAAGGAAATGGGTGCATTCTAAAACCATGCGCGATGGAACAATCGATAATATTGACATGTCAGCCAGTATTTATCACATACATAGTTATAACAAGTCTCACACAAATTAATTATTATAATAAGCTACAAAATAAATTCTTATAAACAGAGAAATGACAAGTAAATTACAATATTTTCAAGTACACTATCTAAAGAAAACATCAGTTAAGGTTATAATTCACATAAGTGCCAATGATACTGTCCCATAAAGTAAATACAAACTTTAAGGTAAAAAAAATTATTTCTCACTGGTAAAAAAAATCAAATGAATGAAGGAATAAATTGGGGAAAAAGCAAGCTTTGACGCTTAAAACAAAATATATGTGTGTGTCCCAGAAGAGACAAAGAGTAGAAAAGAGATGCCACGCAAAAATGGCACATAGTTTTATGAGCTTGATACCTTCTTGGGAAAGCAAATTACATTTAAACACTACAATAGATAAAGCACCACTTTTAGTAATTTTTTAATAAACATTGTTGATTAATAACTAATACTGGTTTAAACTGAGTAACTGTTGTTTGTTTCTTTTAATTTTATTTTCTTTGTGTGTTTTGTGTCATGGTTTCTCTGTATTGTAACTGTATATATTTTGTTTTTGATTAATATGTTATGTTAACGGTCTTCACTGTTGGGTGGCGAATAGACTGCTGCAATAAATGAACGAATGAATAAATAAGTAAATATTATTACTGTTGTTATAAACATGGAACAAAAACGCATGGTGTCATACTTGGGATTACAATAAATAGTACTCACTCAGAGTAATCGACCTTTCGTACAAAGTTTTGTATGCTGTTTTCCTCAATGATACTTCCTCTTCATCAACTTCTATTATTGTAACTTCGTCTGCCATTTCTTCACTACTGAAAAAAAAGTAAGAATTCTTTTAGTACTACATAATTTTGTAACAACAATCTTGTCCCTCTAACAAGAAAATGTATTTTGCACTTGTTAAATTGCAGCAAAATACAGAATGTTTACATATGAAAATAGATTTAAAAACAACAGTAAATACTAGTTGACAATTTATGTCAAATAGAGAAGAAAATTGGTCACACTGGATATTCCTCAGTGCTGTCAACATACACTGTTAAAAAATCTGTTCCCGAATTGGGTCAGAATTTAATTACTGCATTTGTTAATGTTAGTATCTTTAGTGTTATTAAAAGAAAAAGACATGCAATTAAATAATTAAATGTGTTATAACTGAAAAAAAAACACACTAAAATGCATAATGCAGATTGATACAATAATTAACACCAAAAAGTATGCTAAATTAACACACACAGCAAAATTTACCCAAATCATTAAAAAATTATTATTTTTGGACGTGCAAAATTCAATGGGTGAATAATGCTTTTAGAAGTTCATAGGAAATGTATTGAAAACTGACAATCAATAATGGTAGAATAAATTAACAGAATTTTTCTTTTGATAATATATGTACTGTCCAAGTTATATATCACTGGTACAAACTTTGTTCATAAGAATGAATGTGAAATTTTTTTGTTCCAAGCAATTCGGTATTGGACATAAAATATAATTTATAAACATAAATAAAATTTTGAGTATAATTTTTTTAAATGGACTACTTTTTATAAATAAGGTAGCCTATCACTAGGTGAGGGTGTTTCCATTTGGATACAAAGTTTGTGGGAATATTTTCAGCAGCACAGGAGGAAGCCACCTGTACCAAAAACTTTACTTAATAATAATAATTTCCAACCTGAAATTGACCTATTGCCCGGTGACAAAAAAATCCTTCTCTCATAACTTTTCACTCTCCAGTCCCTTCCAAAATCATCAAACCCCCTTAGCCATCACCAACTCCTCCCGCAACACATTCTACTCTCTCAAAATTCTCAAAAGCATGAAATACCTTCCCCTATCCGTCCACCTCCATAACCTCTCCTCCTGTATAGACCTTTGACTAAATTAAACTAACTTCCTCCATCGTCTCACTGAATTCAACATTCTGTACATCCTGACCAGCCTCTCCTTTGATAATCACCTTCTCGCGTCTGCCTTCCCCATTTACCCTTAACCCACCTTGCTGCCCCTTGTACATTCTCCAGATCCCATACCTCCTTTTACAAAAAAGCTCGCCGGTGAGTACCTGCTTCATAGACTGTGAGAAGCTTGTTTGGTCAGGTGCCTCATGGAATTTTGAGACAAAACATGGATGAGCTACTGAATGATAAGTGGGTAGTGGATTGGATAGGGGACTTCGCGGGACAAAGGGGCGGCGGGAAAACAGAGGGTGAAAGTGGTGGAGTCCTTGGAGGACTGTGGGGTTACATCAGGGGCTCTGCAGGGGGTAGTGTTGTTCACCATTATGGTTAATGATGCTGGGATGATTGTGGGACGCAAAGTGAGGCTGTTGAATAAGTTGCAGGATAACATTGAACAAATAAAGAGGTGGGCACAAAGGAATACAATGAAGATTAATGTATGTACAGTAGAACCCCACTAATCCGTCACCAACGGGACCGAGGGCGTGGTCGGATCACAAAAAAAGTAGGATTATCCGAGGAACACATTTATTTACTTAAAAACACAACAAAACATAATTTCAATTGGAAATACAGTGCTATAATACTACATATGGTAATAATACTCCTATAATATCTATGTACATGGTTAAATACAGTTTAGTACGAGTTAACTCATTGCAAAATAAGTATGTATTACATACATACTGTATACATATGTACAATGTTAAAAGTACATATATATGTATGTACATACATTAAATTATGTAACACTAAAACTTTAATGTTTTTCTCCAGTTCGGAAAAAGTCTGTAATGTTTTTTTGTTTGGCAGACGACAATCTCGATTTCGCTGCGATGTTCCTCCATTTTCAAATCCACAAAATGTCCATTGGTGTAGACATAGAGCTTTGTTCAATATATTGTAGGGCTATATCAAATGCATTCTTAGCATCTGCATGTGACACTCGAGTTTCAGGTTCGTTGCTTTTATCGTCAGTGTCATCTTGCTTGTTGTCATCTGTTGTTCCACTTACGATTTCAATGATTTGGTCGTCTGTTAATTCCTCCGCCATTGTACAATCAACGTCAGCTGTGCTGAACCATTCATTTACGTCACGGGGCTCAACTTCTGGTTGTAAAATTTGCAAATCCCTCAACATTGCCGGCGTGTCTATATCTTGTTCGTCATCACTTATTCCCACAGCTGTTTCATCCTGGAATTCGCCACTTGTTTCTGGCGCTGTGCTATTCTGCTCTTTTTCAACTTCATTTTCATTGTTTTCGTGCATTTTTGGCCACAATTTTTGGAGTGTGGATGCTGGCAATTCTTCCCAAGCTTCGGCTACTGTGTAGACAACATCTTTGATATTGATTGCTTTCATTGCCTCAAACAAGCTGCAGCCTTCTTCTGTTCTTTGACCCAATGTATTTTCGACGATATCGCCGCTTAAGCCACTCGATCACCCCCTGGTCCATTGGTTGGATCAGAGATGTTACGTTTGTAGGAAGGAACAAAGCTTTTATTTGCTCTTTCTGCAGGTTTTTTTCAGATGGATGTGAAGGTGCATTGTCTAGTACTATGATTGCACGTCGAGGAAGATTTTTTTCCTTTAGATGTTTTGTTACAGGAGGAACAAATTGGTTGTAAACCCATTCTTTAAACAAGTCAGAGTCCATCCACGCTGATTTTTGATTTTGGTAGAAAACTGGTAATGATGCCATATTAATATTTTTAAAAGATCTCGGCTTTTTAGCTTTTCCGATAACAAACAATGGCATTTTACGGCTGTCGCTAGCATTACTGCAGAGAGCGATTGTTATCCTTTCTTTAGCGAGTTTAGCACCTTGTACGGACTCATTTTGCGCAGCAAGAGTTCTTGTAGGAAGCATCTTATAGTTCAAACCTGATTCGTCAATGTTGTACACTTGGTCGGGTGTCAATTTTTGTTCTCTAATTATGTTTTCAAATTTCGAAATCAATTCAATAGAAGCTGTTTCATTAGCAGAGAGCTTCTCGCCGGAAATGATAACCTCCCAAATCCTGTGTCGTTTTTTCCAGCGGTGCAGCCAGCCTTCACTTGCTGTATAAGTTTCGTTGTCACTGTCTCCTCCCATTTTACCATATAAAACTAGCGCTTTTTCTTTTATGATCGGTCCAGATAATGGAGTCCCTTTCCTTCTCTCTTGTTGAAACCATACCCACAAGGCACTTTCTAACATTTCACACTTAGACTTCTTCAAAGTTTTTCATGTTTTTAGTCCTTTCTCATCATCAATTATCATTGCATGATATTCAATCTGTTTCCTATTTCTTTTCCAGTCCTTAATTGTAGTTATCCAAACTCCTATTTCACCCGCAATTTTTTGAACCGACTCACCTTTGTCTAACTTTTCAAGTACATTCAGTTTCTCTGCTAAAGAAAGCATAACGTGCTTACGTTTTTTACTTGACATGATTTCTTTTGACATTATAACACAATACAGCGATGAAACGAAACTTACAAGCGCACCTGTCAACAGTCAGCGGTCTACTAAATAATATTGCCAATAATCCGTCACAGACAGGTCCAGACATGAACGGAGCAAGGCGCCTGAAACGTAAACAAATGCTGACAACGGTATGGTCGGGTTAAGCGAGGAGTCGAAACATCCGAGGTCGGATTAGCGGGGTTCTACTGTAAAACAAAGATTGTAAGGTTCACAATGAAGAGGGGAAGGTATGAAGGCACTTATAAATGGCAAAGGCAGGAGATAGGGGAAGTTTCAGAGTATGAGTACCTGGGGGTAACGATTCAGAGTGATCTTAGGCAGAAAACCAGTACAGAGAGAGAGAGTGGTATCAAAAGGAAGAAGGACTGAAGCTCCATATTCTATTACTGACCTATCTTTATAAGCCTTCTCATTCACCTCCCCAATTAATCCCCTTTAAGACCCTTCTCAACATTCTGAAAGCCCTGATTACCATTAACTTAATGCAATCCTCACATTGAACGGTTGTGGTCAGACTAACCCCCCCCCCCCTCCATATTCTAACCAGGTTTGATTCTTGATGAGGTCGCATCTG
Source organism: Clitarchus hookeri (assembly GCA_002778355.1). Taxonomy (NCBI): domain Eukaryota; kingdom Metazoa; phylum Arthropoda; class Insecta; order Phasmatodea; family Phasmatidae; genus Clitarchus; species Clitarchus hookeri. The sequence continues at coordinate 1,115,440 of NQII01000173.1, read as the reverse complement.
GATTTTCGCATGCAGAACAATGCCACTAATTGGTGAATTTTCTCGGGGATCACCTGTTTCCCCCTCCATAGCATTCCGGCACTGCTGCATACTCACGTCATTTCACCCTCACTGGCTCTCAAGACCTCAAGGTTATGAGCTGCCCACATCTCTCTCCATTCCTCACACCTTTCCTCCTCCTCCGAGTCTCTCCAAACAACCAGCTATCTCCCTGCCTAGCAGATCCTCTATATCCCTGGTCTGTCAAATGCACATGGTCCCTTTTTAAACATTCACTGTATACCCACTTCCTGCTATCTCTGAATGCTTTACGTATGACCAAAGCTCAGTCCATCTTTTATTATCTGCTGTTTTTATTTGCATCATCATGTAGACACTAAAGAAAATACATTTTGCATACCTTCATTCTATAATGACATAGACCTATGGTATTGAAGTATGACGACATACTAGTCGCAGCAACCACATTTTTAAACTTGAGAAAAGAGTAGTCAGAATGATTAAAAAAAAGTACACAGCCGATCCGGTTGTAAACAGCTATTCAAAAATTTACATATTCTACCACTCTATAGTGAATATAGCTTCAAACTTCTACTATTCATAAAAAAAAAAAAACAATTTCACAACAAACACTGACATTCACAATTATAACAAAATTTTTTTTTTAAATATTACAATTAAGGTTTAGCCTGGCTGGGGCAGAATAGCGCTGCGGTGTGAATTTCGTGCCGTTCTTGCACTAAGGTTGTGTGGTGGGATTAGGAACTACAGCGCTCCAGTTTTCTTTCTATGTTGCTCGCTACCCCCCACTCATATAGCCATGTGTGACTTGTCACCCCTCCTGTCCTTGGAAGTGGTGGTCACCCTCCCAGCCCCTCCTCTAGTAGCGGTAGGGTCGGCAGGCTTCTTGCATTCTAGAGTCCCATGACTCGCATGTCTTGCTCCCTACTACAGATAGGTAAAACTGTCATGTCCAAGTAGCAACGTGTAATTGTGATTGTTTACTTTGTAATACTTTTTTCCCCATGAGATATGCTATCATTCAAGTAATGATACTGTATATTCAGGTCCAGGTTCCCTCGTTGCCTGTAGGCCCATGAAAAAGTGCTGACCCTCCCGCAATGTGGATTTTTTTTTTCATTTTTCTTTGTTTTAATGTTTTACATTCAACAGCAATGAGACCAGGTACATTATTACTTAAATCACATTAAAACATTAAACATAAATTATTTTAAATAAATTTATAAATAAGCACAGCATCAGCAAAAGACCAGAACAATATTTATTAATTTAACTCACGTGTTATAAAATTCTAGAGTTCATGATGGTAAAACAATTATTTTATTATTTACTAGTAGGCATTTTTTCTAGCCTTTTGTAAGGAAAAGGCGTTGATGTCTCACATATAATATAATTACATGATCGCTTCCCTTGACATGTCCTGCGTGAGCGAGCGGAAGAGGACAGAGTAGTGATATGATAGTGGGTGGTGAGTCACGAAGGAATATTTTAATGACAGGCGAGGGATAATCCGACCAGGGTTTTAAGTTATACAGACATGCCGCCGCGCATTCTTCCATATGGTGCCATGATAAGCCTTTTGCGGCTCGCACACTCCTGACCTTTGGCTGATAGAATTTCTGTGACTCTGAGTGCAGGGAATCTTCCAAATCTGATGCCTGATTCAATATAGAAATCTGATGACTGATTATAGAAATATGGTCATGGGCCTTGAAGCCAGGAGTTTATGAGTGTAGGGAGTTTGAGGCATTAAAATTATTGTTGACTCAGGAGTATTTTTTTTTTTACTTGGTGCATGCGGGATAAAAAATGGATAATAGCAACAACAAATAGTAATGATGTAAATCAGTAAGGGTGAAATGTCTCAAGTGCAATTCAAACATTTTTTTTTGCAGATTGGAAAATAAAATATAACAAAATAATTAATTGTCAGTCAACTAAAAAAAAAAAAAGTCAAATATATATTTTTGTATGCCACAATTATTCTTACTATGTATTACAAAACCTTTATGAGTTAATAATAATCATCAAAGTTCGGACATGAGGCATTTTAAACAGAAAAACCGTAAGTAAGAGTTTAGTGCTATGTAAAATTATATNAGTGCTAAGTAAAATTATATGGGTAATTATTAAGTTTAGGGGCTTTTCTGAAAAACACAAAAAAAAATTCAAAATTATGATATATTTCTACTCTACTAATCACGTTGAACACGAATATACTCGGGGTGTAGTTTTAAAATTTAAAATAAGTACAACATATTAAAAATACTCGCTACATGTACGAGTAACTGATGTTTACGTTGTCTAACGTGTGCCGCCATTATTAATGGCTACGCAGTGCAGATTTCACGCAATCTACCGGCGTTAGATGTCATCACCGGCCTTACGTTAGTATGCATGCAGGCAGCGGTCGTGGTCAGTTCGATGGTGCTTCGTTCGTGATTTAAGACGGAAAAAAAGCAAGCAAGACTACGTTTCTGCGTTATATTAGCCTATTAACGAGTGCTTCTGTATATATATTCGGCTGTAAATGAGTGTTTCAGTGCGTTATATTCGCGTATGTGGTGCTTCGTGAAAACTGTGATTTCATCGAGTGATCTGACGTTGAATGGGCCATTGACAAGAGTATGTACAACCCGCCTACATTGGTGAGTGCATTTATATTATTTGTGTGGGTTTTACGTTCCTTTAAATGCCTAAAATCCTAAATTCGTAGTTTAGTGTCAAAACCCACAAATCCTATCCGGTAGCTTAACGTGCAAATGTAGTTATATTACGTAAGTCAAACAAGGCTTTTCCCGGACGTTTATACAGCACAATTTCACATTCTTTCTATACTAACCTTGGAGTATTCGTAGGTAACGCAGAACACGACTATAGTAGCGTCGTTAACGTATGACTAATTGTATAATATGTGCCCACCTAACCGAACAGAACCTAACCCCACGATGGGTGAATCACTATTTTACATTTTTAAACTAACCTAGGATTGTAGCGATTTTAACTAACCTAGGATTGTAGTTATTTAAAATAACGTAGGATTATAGGGTTCCCATGTAGTCTGTGATTGTAGGGTGTTGATCGGAGATTTTTTTAATATTGTATAATCTTATATTACTGTACAACCTTACAATCCTAGGTTAGTTTAGAGCCGTACAATCCTAGGTTAGTTTAAAAACGTAAAATAGTGATTCACCCTTCATGGAGTTAGGTTCTGTTAGGTTAGGTGGGTACATGTTAGGAAATTCGTCGTACGTTAATGCCCCTAGTATATTTGTGTTCTACGTTATTAGTAGAGTCGAAATATACCACTTTCTGGAGTTTTTTTTATTATTTTCAGAAAAGCCTCTAAACTAGAAAATTACCAAACCCTACTATCCTATGTTAGTTTAAAAATGTCAAATAGTAATTCACTCATCAAGGGGTTAGGTTAAGTTAGGATAGATGGGCACATATTACAAAATTGGGTGGACAAATGTTAAATTCAGATGTTTTTTGTATTTTTTTGGGGTGTATTTTTTATTTTACCCCACAATTTCCCTGATCTTCATAGTCCTTCCCACTATCGTTTTTGTACTCTGTAAGCATAATACATTAATTCCGCTAGTAAATTCATGTCCTGTGTAATTAGTAGTCGAAATATACTACTTTTGGGAATTTTAATTTTCTTGGAAAAGCTGCTTTCTCTATATTTACCACAATCACTGTTCAACTGCGATTTACATCACTTGAGATCGTTATTGGCAAGAAAATTTGTTCCTGTGTTCCTAAGTGAAATGTGCACAGTGGCAATAACTATTGTTAACATTTTGCTCAGTTTTAATGTTTGCACCACATAATTGTTGTGTGCTGTAAGGCAGTTTATGTGAAAGCACTGGACACACACTTGCCATAGAAAGTTTGAACTGTTACATGACACCGAAGTGTTTTATACATGGTACAGATTCCAACGACAGATAGAGTGATAGTGCGATTAATACTTTCTTGACCTAATATTTTTATTTAGTACGTTATAATTTATTACAAGCATGTTAGGCATGCGGTCACAAAATTGAAATTGTACTTGCTTAGCAATCAAGCATTTATCATCACTCTCTCATAACCAAATTATATCAAACGTTACGATTCTCAAGCTAATTAATGTAGTTTAGCTATATACTGGGTAATCGTAAAGCATTTAATTCCAATCGATCATCCTATACGTTCAACAAATATAATATAAACATTAAAATTAACGTGATTTAATAATTCGACAAGGAACTATAACACTTCTCCTCTACAACAATCAACTTGAAGACAATTAAAGAAGACATTCACTGAAACGAACAAATAAAAATAAACCCTATCAACATGATAATCACCTTTAGATAAGAGTTGCGAATGCGAAGTACTACTTCCCCAAACTAAAGGGCACAAAAAATATTTAGAAATTTAATTCCTGTAAATATTTTTAAAACCTTCAACACTGGACAACGCCGAATGTTCAAATTTTGATGCAAAATCACCAACAATCAAAAGGTGAAAATCCCATGCTGAGACTCAAAATCTCCCATATCACTACAGAATTTCCCACACAATAATAACACACTCAAAAATGACGTAACAGCATTTTTTTTACTGCTACAAAAATATGTAAAATTAAAACAATACCATTGATAATCACTTAAAACCCACATACAAAATTACCACAAATTTATTTGTAGTGACTTAACTCTGTTCATGTTTTGTGTTCCAGTTCAAGCTTTTCTTTACAGGCAGGTCTGAAAAATTTAACACACAAAACACGACTTATCTTACAAAATTTAATCCACTATCAACACTGGGTGAAAGTTTGCCTTTTTTAGAAAGACAACAATCATCCGAAGAACCTGAATCCATTGGCTCACACATTATACGGCGCAGTAGGGTGACCAAGGTTGCCAAAGTCGCATANTCTGTTCATGTTTTGTGTTCCAGTTCAAGCTTTTCTTTACAGGCAGGTCTGAAAAATTTAACACACAAAACACGACTCATCTTACAAAATTTAATCCACTATCAACACTGGGTGAAAGTTTGCCTTTTTTAGAAAGACAACAATCATCCGAAGAACCTGAATCCATTGGCTCACACATTATACGGCGCAGTAGGGTGACCAAGGTTGCCAAAGTCGCATACACAGAATACGTCTTATGGCAAGATTATACGTCCCATAGGTTCAAAATACACGCCGGGGATGTTATATGTCAACACCGAAGTCTTGGTACTTAACTCACAAAAAACTGGTAATTAAAAAGAAAAACTAGTACCCAAAACCACTTCACTCAACTAAAATTTCGTGTATTCTGGGTAGCAGATAATTATTACCTTAAGATATCGCACTGTAAAGTAAACATTATTTATAGAGTACACGTAAATAGTGGGTAATTAAAAGAATAGTACGATTTTTAGAGTTTGACAAAGAAGTAACAATAGGGAGATATAAATAATTAAAAGTTCATTTTCATCTTTTTTGGAATAAGATTATTTTTGGATAGTGACAATCTTATTAGAAATTTCAGTGTAATTAATGATATCTGAGAGGCACAAAATATGCTTAGTATGTGTCGTACATGACTAATTATTTGTAATCACTAATCACATCAGATGTAGGCCTACCGAAATGATTTATTTATCGCATATAAAATATTCTCTATTTTTTAATGTACAAAAGCAAGTTAACACATTACAAAAAACATACAAGAACCTTAATTATTCACACTCGACATCACCAGACCCTTGTAAAGACTCGTAATGTAACCACTCCATTTAAATGTGTGCAGTAAAGGCGGGTGGACAGAGTCTAAGAGCAAAACTGGGAACACCCCGACGTCCAAAAGGAAGAGTGGCATAAGGGACAATACCAAAACCCGGGAGGTAAATAGTGGGAAGGGCCCACCAATCCTGCTCGCTTGCCGCATATGTAAGAACGAACAATACCACTGGCACAATATGTGCCCAAACTGGGCGAGTGAACCGCAGGGAAATGACAAAGCGGAGTAAAGCAAATAGGGGTCACCCTCTCCCCCATTGTCACGACCAGAACTCCCGAAATTTCCAATAACCAACAGATCCACCATTACATAGGTCATGTTAGCTCCACCAGTTATCAGCTGATCAGAATACTCATATCCTAGGATGAGTGGAATATCGTCGCCTTAATCGAAACAGCCGTATGGCATAACTTCGTGCAAGCGGAGTTAACAGGCCAAATACTGATCACCAGAGACCAACAAATCGTACAATTAGCAACATTGAACAACACCAGCGAATGTTTGTGTGAAATCCAAGTGGAAATACATATTCATAACTGTTCTATGAACATCATCGCCATCGTGTCCGATATAATACGCGAGGACCTGATTCTAGGTGTTCCGTGGCTTAGACAAAACAATGCCATTATAGAAATAGCAATGGAATGCATTCACTTTAATTTTGACAGGCCTGTGTTTAACCTAAGGCATTACAAAGAAAACAGAGAACAATCTGTCCAACTAGAAACATTCGACCATGCCATAACCACGGAGCATATGGACGCAATATAGCGAGTCCTGATCGAACGACAGGATGTATTTGCCGTAGCAGATCATTTAAAAGAACGAGAATGGCAGAACACATGATACCGCTCACTAAAGTTGAAACCCTATGGTGCGCCCTTCGTGATTATGATCCTTATCACCAGAGCATCATTAATCAAGGAAATGATGATTAGGGATGGGGTAATAGAACCCTCGGAAAACAATTACAACACAGCTATCACTCTGACTCCCAAGAAAGATGGGAGCTGGAGGTTTTGCTTGAACTTCCGCCCACTCAACCAAGTCACCGAAAGTGTGCACCCACTCTTAATCAGTGTGAACTCTGCAGTATGGCAAGCACCAGTAAGACCCAAAGAGAGTCACAAAACCGCATTCACGACCCCGATGGCTGTGGTTTTCTATTTTGGGTCATGCCATTTAGGATGAAATGAGACCCCCCCTCCATCACTATCTTCCATCCAGAGCATGATGGTCCGCTTCCTGGATGGGCTGATAGGAGAGTGTACGATCACATACCTAGACGACATTGTGATCTGGTCAAAAACGAGGGAAGAACATCTACAACCCCTATCCTTTGTCATGGAGCGACTGGCTACCAATAGTTTAACATGTTCCAATGGAGAATCTCATATAGGGAAAACATGTCTTCAATACCTGGGCCACATGGTCGATGCCGAGGGTATCCAGGCCAACCACGAACAATTGAGGTCAATACTATCACGGACCCAACACGCGCAAACGCCTGCAAAAAAATTTCGTGCTTAAAAAATAGTTAAGGCACTACATAACGAGACTTCACCAATATTACAGCTCCACTAACCCCCCAGTTGTCAACACAACGGCGTATCAAATAGAACGATGATGCTCAAAAAGTGTTCGAAGAAATCAAACACAAATTCCAACAGCGTTACAAACTGTACCATTTACACCCCCAGAGGCATTTATATCTGCAAACAGATGCCAGTCAAAAGGTGCTTGGCACATTTTTATATTGCAATACGATTATGGCGGGGAATACAACCACGACGATAAGGAGAGGGAATGCTTGGCTATCGTATGGGCAGTAAAACACTACAGCCAACACCTTGATGTCAACCACGCGTCCACGAGTTTCTTGTGCCCACTCTGACTGCCGTAGCCACATCAACTACACCAGCTACAAAAGGACAAACCTACTACATCAGGCCAAGAGTGTAGTGCAGGTCGACAATAATGGAACTTGCACCTTCTTGCCGACAAGGATTACGCAACTCAAGAGACCGCCCTACTCAATTATTACAAGAGGTAACTCTTTTAATAAATGGGTAAGCTGTCCGAAATGGTGTTTACCCCTAAAGCCACAGCCGTAGGGTGCACTGGCCATTGGTATACTTTGTACCACATAAGAAGGCCTCATTCTTGACAATTGACAATCGCAGCACTTTTTTGTTTATGTATCCATTCGCCATCAAGTAGTGTGTCAAGTATAGGCTTTTATGCTCCACGTCAGGGAGTCCAGGAGGTGCTGCTACATGTGGCAATTGGTAAACTGCTTGGGTGGCCCTGCATTCGTAAACGTAGCTTGGTGGACGTGTATAGAGTATTTCGTAAACACTGTACACTCTCTCTCTCGTGCACATGCACGCACACACAATCACCCAATTTTTTTAATAATTGTGTATAATAACAGGTATTATGATGTACATTACCGGTGTTTCTTTAGGATATTTAGGTATAAGCCACTTCTGTTTTTCTTTTTCCTTGAAGGGAAACCTCGTGCCTTGTTCGACTGGACGCTTCTTGTGCACTCACAATATTTTACTTTGATCGCAACACACCTGGCAGCCATGCACCTGAACCGGATTGCAGAACGAGTCGCGAGAATTGTGCTGGCCCGACTAATTAGTGAGCATAACCCCCATCCAGTCCCTTCCTCTTAGTAACACAGTATAGTAACTTCAAATGCTTGTCCGACAATTTCCGTATAGTCAGGCTGTTCATGCGGACTATTCGACGTATTTTCTTCCAGCGGACAAAAGATTGCAGCTCGAAATGAATATAACAGTATTTAGTTTCTCTTTGAACAGAGTATATACGTATTTGGTCACTTTATATTCTCAAAAACATTTGCTTTATAAGTAAATAGTAATGTCTAGATTCTTATACGAAAAAAGGATACTTGAAGTTATTTTAAATTATGGTTTATTACAAATAAAAATTCAAAATTTCACAAAAATATTTGTCAAATCAGATATATAATACGTTTACAATACTTTCAGGCTATAATGCTATGACTTTAATTAAATACGTACATTAATCTATCACATATAATACAATCAATAAAATAAATACAACTTATTTTCTTTAAAATTATGACAGCTGCTCTAGTATAGTTTGGTGAGCTTTGCATTTGTTGTGCAGTTAGTTGCAGCTCTATGAAGAAAGTGAAAGACTTACAGAAAAAAATTTTTCTTTTCATAAATTGCGTAAACGATAAGATGAAAATTTTATTAATCGTTCACAAATATTATTTCTTTACAATCACATTTTCATCGATTTTACAAATAACCATTCTTATCAAATGCCATTGTATAGGCAAGTACATTCAATAAAATTTTGTTGTGTGCTGTACCTACATTTTATAGTGTTTTACACATGACAACCTTCATAATTGTAAGTTTCCTGTAATTACAGATTGAAATTTCAGTTTCAAACTGAGATGAGTGAAATGTGTGCGATTTACATAATAAAATTATTTTTTGCATGGCAAGAGGCATAATAACATAGACCTGCAATGGTCGGTTGATCATGATCGCATTACTTGCATCACTGTCATTTTTATAGGCAGCAGCAAATGCTCGTAGCGATAGCCAGACACGCAGGCAGACACGCGTCCCCTCCGCCTCTGCTGGTAGGCAGGTGCTCAGTCCTCTTACAACTGTTCAGAACCCATTACCAGGCCTGTTATCACTCACATCATCACCTCGCCCTCCCTGTTCATTCATCTTTCGACATCTTCACGTAGTTCTACTTACTACAACTATGCTACGAAGGCAGCAGCTTCCTAGGTATATTATAGAATATTTATATACTTCCAAGATTGTACGGTTATTTGTCATTTTACTGTTATTGCGATTGATTTATATGAAATTATACATTAAAATTTTGTCTGTTTACAAAAAAAAGTTGTATTTGACATTATTTTAAATTTTAAAAATTAATAATTTAGGCAACAGGTATAATACGAATTGTTAATTATTTTCATAAACTTAACTTTTAGCACACCTAATGTTATGCGAACATTTTCTCAGTAACAAGCATAGAAAAAAACTGCTAATTTGATTAGATGAAGGTTTTTTTTAATAAAACTAACTTTGTAATTCATTCCGATAAAAAAAAACGCCCTTTCTTAAGTAAAAATGGAAATTTTAGTTTATAATTAATTAATTAAACCATTAAAGAAACTTACTACTGTGACGTATTTTACATTGAAAAAATATAAACACTTATCTTTCATATGAAACTCAAGCAATGTTTTTCAAACGATTTTGGAAATCTTTACAGTCCTTTTTAAAGTGTTCTGGATTTACTGTGTTGATGGTTGCGTCACTATAAGGAGATCCATTTTACTTCTACCTTAACCGTGGTCAGTGATGGTTTGGGAATTTTGGACCTTGACGTTGGTGTAGCCTGGTCATTCAGATTTTCTGTTTTGAAGGTTTTCTTGAGTTACATGGGTCTTCTATTCTTGGTTAGTTCGTCTTATGAATATTTTGTGGTTTTTTTATATTTTTCTTTTGGAATTATTGATGTTGGCAGTGAGCGCACCATATGCCATTGTAATTCCTTAAAAAAAAAAAAAAAAATTACAATGGAAGTCAACGTAGGAGATTTTGCTTTACCAGGAGACAAGGTGCTAGGGATATCTTCGGATGACGAGAAGGCGCGTGCGATCCTGGGCCCTGGTCTCAGGTGCAATGTGGACGATGTCATCGTGACAACGAGTGGCATCCTCAAGAACAAATTGCTAACGTATTGGATAGACAGCCACAAGAAGCGTTACGTACCCTCGCGCGGCGAGACCGTCGTAGGTGTCGTTACCAACAAGGGTGGCGAAGTTTTCAAGGTATGTGGTGGTTTAAATGTTAGCAAAAAACTATAGAGATCCATGTACCCATCTATCTCCACATGATAGGCTAGTACATTGTACTATATAGTCTTATCCTTATATTATTTCCTTCACGAAGTTCTATTTATGTATGGTACTATGTACATTTATAATGTTTTTACTAAAGAAACCTAACTTAGCAGAACCTAACCCCCACGCCCTCACATAAAAATCACCTTTTTATTTTATTACTACAGAACCCTGCACGTGCGTCAGCACAACACACGCACAGCTCTAAACTGAAAGCTGCAATCAAAATAGCACATGCACAAAAACGACGCATGTTTACAGAAAACAGGTGTGAAAATGAAAGGGGGAATTTTCTAGTTACCTAGTAGCCTCTAAACTAGAAAATTCTAGTTTAGGGGCTTTTCTGAAAATACGAAAAAAAACTCCAGAAAGTGGTATATTTCGACTCTACTAATAACGNACTGAAAGCTGCAATCAAAATAGCACATGCACAAAAACGACGCATGTTTACAGAAAACAGGTGTGAAAATGAAAGGAAACAATGCTCGATAAATTTCGCTTGTGTGTTGGGGTAATTATCGATTAGGTAATTATTAAGTTTAGGGGTTTTTCTGAAAAAATATNATAAATTTCGCTTGTGTGTTGGGGTAATTATCGATTAGGTAATTATTAAGTTTAGGGGTTTTTCTGAAAAAATATAAATAATTCCTGGAAAATGGTATATTTCCACTCTACTAATGATGCAGAACACGAATATACTAGGGGCATTAACGTCCGACTAGTTTCGTAATATGTGCCCTCCTAACCTAACAGAACCTAACCCCACGATGGGTGAATCACTATTTTACATTTTTAAACTAACCTGGGATTGTTGGGTTTTACACTAACCTAGGATTTTTGGATTTTACACTAACCTAGGCTTTTTGGGTTTTACACTAACCTAGGATTGTAGGGTGTTACACTAAAGTACGAATGTGGGATTTTAGGGATTTAAAGGAACCGTAAAACACACCAAATAATGTAAATTGACTAGGTAGGGGGCTGGTATAATTCCTCTGATGTTAATAGACTTAAACAAACATATTTTGCAAGTTTTTTTAATTTGTTCTACTTATTTTAACATTATGCCCTCTTGAATATGAACAAGGTAAGCTGTGCAGAACCCATTAATGCAACTTTTGTTGGTCTAGGACGTTTCGTTCAGAAACGTAAACAAACTGGCTCTACTGCTCATATCGCAATATTGTTAAATTTTTTTTAAATATGTTGTACTTATTTTAAAGCTACGCCCCTAGTATATTCGTGTTCTACGTGATTAGTAGAGTAGAAATATATCATAATTTTGAATTTTTTTTGTGTTTTTCAGAAAAGCCCCTAAACTTAATAATTACCACCCTTCTTTCTGTGCGCTTCTGCTTTGTTAGGGGCATTAATGTCCGACTAATTTCATAATATGTGCCCACCTAACCCCATGATGGGTGAATCAGTATTTTACATTTTTTAACTAACCTAGGATTGTGGGTTTTACACTAACCTATGATTGTAGGGTTATACGCCAACATAGGAGTGTAGGGTTTTAAATTAACCTAGGATTTTAGGGTTTTAAACTAACTTAGAATTTACGAATTTAGGATTTTAGGGATTTAAAGGAACTGTTAAAAAACACCAAAAGAATATCAATTAACATGCCTAGAGGGCAACTGGTACAATACCTCTGTCAACGGCCAATTCAACCTTACCTCACTCGACGAAACACATATACGCGAATATAACGCACTGAAGCACTAGTTCTTGCTTTCTCCGTTTTAAATCTGCCGTATTGGGACGTCGCGACACACGCAGCCTAAAGCAGAATCGCTACTGAGCTTTTTCAAAAATTTCTGTTACTGTGACGTAACAATACCAAAGTGCCAATACAGTGACGGCAGGAATCATTAATCACCAATAATCATGGCTTCCACTGTAAACAAAGCGGCGAACTACCAGTAATTTTAACTATTTTATTTAGTGCGTTCTACTTATTTTAACATGACGCCCTCTTGAATGTTTAAGTGAAGAAGAAGAGTATGATACACTCAAGGATTGCCCCAAAATAATTAGCCACAGTGACGCTGAAAACATGTTTTCCGAGTGCATTGAATGGTATGAGCAACAAGAAGAGGCAGACGCTACACAGATATTACTCCTTCGTAAGATATGCAACACTGCAGCAACAAAAGCCGTGGAGTATTAAAACAGAGGAAAATGACAACTGTATTCAATTTTATTTTATCAACATAATAAACAAGTCTACAATATTTAATATCATATACATACTGTGCTGTACATACTTCTACTGATTGTTACCTGTTTAAAATATAGTGCTAAATATCGTATACTGTACATTATTATCGCTCGTATCTGTTGTGTCTTTTTTGAAAAGGGAGGGGGGGCATTTCTATTATCCGTCTATTCTCTCAATCATCACGGTGACAGTCTCGACACTGTCTGATAATGGAGACTCCACTCTGTGTGTGTGTGTCCGTGTTTTATTATTATTATTACGTTCTCGCTGCTTTGAGCCAAACTCGTGATAGAGAGAGACAGAGTAGTGATGAGAAATTAAGAGTAATAGTGAAGATGGATGGATTAATTCTGTAAATAATAGCTGTGTAAACAAATTAAAATCAAATTTGGTTCTTTTATTTTTAAGACCTACATCCCTCACAAACTCTGATATATTCCTCTGATGTCTCGTCACTATGTGTGTGTGTCTATATATATATATATAAACTATGTGTGAGCATCTCTCTCTCTCCCTCCACATCTCTCTCATCTCTNTCTCTTGCTCCCTCACCCCTCTTCCTATCTTCCTCCTCACCCCCTTCTCTCCCTCTCTTCCCATTCTCTCCCCCCTCTCTCCCTTTCTCTCTCCCTCCCCCTCTATCTCCTCTCTCTCCCTTTCCCTCTCTCTATCACTTTCTTTATATGTGAATAAATACATTTGTGTAAAATTACTTTGCAAGATATAAAATAAGCCCATGTATTTTGCTAGTTCACTTTCAGAGGATGTAAAAGTAAAGGTAATTATTAAGAATAAGGGCTAATAAAAAAATGGGAAAAAATACCACTCATGCTGAATCATAACACCATAGACACATTAGTATATTTCCTTCACAAATCATGGTATTGGAGAGGGCTATGAAGGTCAGGAAAAGTGTGTGGTAAAGACAGTACATGTAAAAAAAATGGAAAAAAGATCCCAAAATATGTGAAAATTGCAAACAGTCCACAAATGCCTGTAAAACCGTGAATTTGTTTAAAATCTACACCACTCTGTTTCAAGGAACACACATGATAGTGCGGATATATGCACTGATTTACCTACTTTGTACAGTTTTATCAGTTTTTATATGTACAAGCGGGTAAATTGGTGCGACCCTCCACACTCACCATTGTTTGCGCTTGCACTCCAGGGCAGAGTAGCTTGGATTTTGCATGACTTCACTAGCCAGTAGATATAATTTTGGTTGTACAAATTAACATAAAAGGTAAATTGAGGAGGGGTAAGTCAAATAATCTTGCAACCACCAATAATTTGTTGCACAAATGCACACTTTCTCATGTCTGTGTCCTGTGTAGCTGACTGACAACATCTGAAACACTTATACCTGCAACATACATTTGCAAATCACAAGTACTAACATGGTAAAATTACAAACATACCGTTAACAAGTGCAGCAACACACTCCTGGACCTACTGCACTACTTGGCATTCAGAATTTACCTGAAATTAAAATTTTACTCCAATGGGAACGAGTTATTCCATGTTAATTCAGCCCATTATGAAATTATGGCTATAGAAAGTTTCCAAAAAAGGCGCAAAATGACAACNAGTTATTCCATGTTAATTCAGCCCATTATGAAATTATGGCTATAGAAAGTTTCCAAAAAAGGCGCAAAATGACAACGATGTATTTAAGATTCACAGCTCTCTTAATTGAGATAGAGAGCTGGGGGAGGTGCTATTTTGTTGATTTTTCAATATCTTTCCATTGATATACAACACAATAGAATTTGTAACAAAAAATTGTAATTCTGAATTAAAATTTTATATTTAATTTTTGAAAGAAAAAAACGCTCCCCTGTCTTTTATTTCCCCCCAAAAAAATACAGTTGGCAGTTTATATTATAATGATTTNAGTTATTCCATGTTAATTCAGCCCATTATGAAATTATGGCTATAGAAAGTTTCCAAAAAAGGCGCAAAATGACAACAATGTATTTAAGATTCACAGCTCTCTTAATTGAGATAGAGAGCTGGGGGAGGTGCTATTTTGTTGATTTTTCAATATCTTTCCATTGATATACAACACAATAGAATTTGTAACAAAAAATTGTAATTCTGAATTAAAATTTTATATTTAATTTTCGAAAGAAAAAAACGCTCCCCTGTCTTTTATTTCCCCCCAAAAAAATACAGTTGGCAGTTTATATTATAATGATTTCAGCATTTAAAGCCATTTGTTTATGTTTGTTTTCAGTTAAATGTTTATTTATTTTGAAAATCTTAAAGCCCCTACCGCCAGGAATAGTTAGAATTGTAATTCAGGACATCACAAAATTAATACTTATTTACTTGTTTGTTTACATTTCACGTATTTTGACTGTTCCATTTCTTTTCTTTTATTTTACTATGGGAACTGAGCTCAATTATCTTTGGAATTGTTAATTATTTGGTCACAGTTTTCTCTTTGCACTTTACCTGGCTTAATCAAGCATGTTTTGCCACGAAGGAATGCATTTAATTACAGTTCTGATAAGTGCCACGTCTCATGAAGTGACTATCATCTTGTAATTTCCCATTACATTGTATCTTTTGTTCTACAAGAATTCATTTAATTTAGAACATACCGACCTCTACAATTGGATACCCTAGTTCACAATCATATTAATTACAATTTTTTTGTCAATTAAATTTTAACTTTATGATTTGTACACTACCGCCCTAATTACATCACCTTTTTCCCGTAATTAGTATGATTGTGAACTAGGGGATTGATGTGTCAGTTTCTAGAATATTTTTACAACCCAACGATTTAGTTAAGATTGCACAAGAAATAGTCTTTGGGTATATTTCTGAGCTAATAAAAGCTCAATCATGTACTACTAATAAGGCGGGGTAAGGTATGCCTCAATACTACTTACACAACAATGTACATTCAGTAAACGTAATTAAATAATTTTTATTGCACTTTTTTACAGTTTAAAAACAATATATTCATTTATCTGGTAACAATCCGGCTGATGATGTCGATGAAATTCAATTAATTAAGTTATAAAAGTTTTACAATACTTTTTTGCGCAATTTTATATTGGCAAAATCATTAATTATATCGTTGTATGAAATCTTGTCCATTAGTTCTGACTATGCACAAAAGAGCTAAGGCGTTTAGCTTTTCTTGGCTTAAGATTTTAGATAATTTTTCACCTGTTTAAAGCAAGAAAAGCTTCTCTCACCCGAACAATTTGTCGCTGGTGTACATAGTCATGTGAACTGCTATATCCAAGTTTGGATAAACGTTTTGCAAATTCTGTTTTCGCAGGAATGAATATAGACTTCTCAATGATCCAGAATCTGGTTTTACCAAAATTCTTTCATAAGAAAGGTGGCATTGCAAATGTATGCATTCTTGAACTAAGTCAGTCTCTAAATCATTAGGATACATTTCTTCCAAGAAAAGGGCTTTTTCCGGTCAGAAATGAAAACTTTTCATTGAACCTGTTGTAGGCCTCCTGCAATTTTTCTAATTCGGATACGAGTCTATCAATGAGGACGAGAAATTTGTTAACCCTAAAAGTATCACTCGCAGTCATTCTCATTTCTTCATCAGGTGTTTCATCATAATTTTTTTTCCTTTTCGGTTGTCTTTTTCCCATGTCGCTCATACTTAGATTAGTCACGACGCTAGATACCCGCGCAGGGGAGCAACCTGAGGTAATGACCCTAGGATTCCCCGAGGACGCCACACCCACCACCTCTCACCCCGAGGACAGTAACGAGCAAAGGAACCCCCCCGAGCCGGGGAAGCACAGCACGCGCCCACCCCCCCTTCCTCATCTCCCCCGCAGAATTAGGGAAACCACCGGGCTTCAGGGGATGTACCACGAGAAAACTATATATAGGGAAGACAAAGCGAGTACCAGGCAGTGATGTACGAGTTATGATCGGGAGAGTGACGGGACGCGAGTGGAGGTGGAACCAGAGAGCGAGAGACTACACATCCCGGGATACGAGCCCGGACTTCCCGCCAGAAGCCGAAGAGATACACCAGGACACCAACCCGAGAGAGAGAGAGAGAGAGAGAGAGAGAGGACAACGCACCACAGCCAACACAGAGGTAAACACAGCAACCCGCCAAGAACCTTCCCCCCCAACACAAGCCTTTCGCCAGAACGTCTGTAGAACGCGTTAGAATTAACCCAGCAGTTCAGACAGATAGGAAAAGGGGATAGGTCTCGTATGTGTAACAGTGACCTGTGTTTACCAAATAAACGTAAGTGTGCGTAAATTAAACCCGAGTACGACTTTGTGTTGACCCCGCATGCAGCCTGTAAGTCATAGGTGAGAGAAGTGTCGAGTCATACTGCTTCGACACGCTTAATTCGATAGCCTTTTGTTCGAAATACTTAAAAATCTTCTCGTTCAGCTATGAAAAACTTGCAAAGAGATTCGTTAAGATCTGCAACAGTGATCAAATCTACGGTAGAAGCCTGAATTTGAACATTCACTCCGTTTATTCTTTCCAAAAANTAAACCCGAGTACGACTTTGTGTTGACCCCGCATGCAGCCTGTAAGTCATAGGTGAGAGAAGTGTCGAGTCATACTGCTTCGACACGCTTAATTCGATAGCCTTTTGTTCGAAATACTTAAAAATCTTCTCGTTCAGCTATGAAAAACTTGCAAAGAGATTCGTAAAGATCTGCAACAGTGATCAAATCTACGGTAGAAGCCTGAATTTGAACATTCACTCCGTTTATTCTTTCCAAAAAAACATTCCACACAACAACCATTACCGCCGTTTGAAGTTTTTCTAAACTCAAAAGTATTCCCATCGCTTCGGTTCGCGTTACAGGCTTTTCGGTACAATCATCCTTGATTGATTCCAAAGTTTTAAGGACTTCGTGCCAACAATCTCTCAAACTTCTACATGGGTCCTTTCTAGCTGACCAACATGTCAGATTACTCTCTTTAGCGTTTTACCTTTCCCGATTTCAGTCATAAATTTTTGCCAACACTGTGTCGAACTTACAAAAAAAACGTAGATTTCTTGAAGCAACATGAAGAAGCGACAAGCTTTTGTGCAAGATTCAGCAGCCGCAGTTGCCACTAAATTTAAAGAGTGGGCAGAGCAAGGAATGAAAAAAGCAAAAGGTGATTGCCTTTCAATTTGAGCCTGTAAGCCATTGTACGCACCAGAAATGTTTGCGGCATTATCATATGATTGTCCACGACAGTCTTAAATATTTATGCCTAGTGTTTTGAGTTCCGAAATAATGGCCGAAAACATTTCTTCAGCTTTATGTCCCACTGAGGGCAAAAACTTGAGAAATATTTCACACGGTTCGCCTGTTTCCAAAACGTATCTTATGACGAGGGTAAAGTTGGTCCACATGTGCTATATCTGATGTTGAATCTATGATTTAGGAAAAATATTTCGCCCTTCTTATCTCGGCTCCAATGTGTTTTAAGACTTTATGACCCATCAAGAGAATAAACTCATCGCAAACTGTCTTTGATAAGTAACTAGTACTTCCAGATCCTTGATTCCCAAATCGTTCAATATGACTGGCTAAAAAAGGATCAAATTCAGCTAACAGTTCCAAAATCATACAATAATTTCCGTTATGCGGATCACCGAACTTAGCATTTTTTCCTCTGAAAGCGAGGCCTCTTGAACATAGTCGCTTCACTACGGCAACAACCCTCTTCAGAACGTTTCTCCAATAAGTAAATTCTTCATCAATCTGGACATGCAGTAAATTATCTAGTCGGCCATCAAGCTCACTTCTAACTTTCAAACAAAGGATACTAGATTTATGACGCACAGAGTTTTCATGCTGAAGTACTCGGTGTTCTGCATTTTTTCCAGTCATCAAATCCTTTGTTCTCAAACTGAGTCTTCTTCTCTAATGGACAGAATGACAAAAAAGGCCCGCAATATACAGATCTTTTACTTTCAGAATAAACCAGCCGATTTCGGTCATTCACTTCATTATTGTTCATCTTTCTTTCGAAGATACTCGCTGGCAAGAAACGACGCTGATCAGCATAATTTTTTCACTTTTAGAGAAGTCACAAGACTTGTTTTAATCGAAGCCGTACCTTGCTATAATCTCCCTTAAGGTATCGTTGATTTCCCATAAAGCTGGATCTTTTTTTAGATTTACTGTTGTTTGCACTTGGTCATTACTTAACGCCTGATTCTGATATGCATCTTCAATTGTTATTCTTATTGATGATTCCTCTACCGCCTCTACGTCAAAAACATAAATATCCGTTTTATCAAAAGTAGATGGTTCAACAGATGACTGTTGTTGTTGGGCCGCAGAGTTCAAATCTGTTTCATCTTTTCCAGATTGTATTGTGTCAGTGCATGTTGTTGAAGTTCCTGGTCTTTCAACACTACTTCCACTTCCACTTTAAAAAAAACTGTTAATTTTTATAGTTTTACAGATAATCTGTTCTTGTTCTTCTTTTTTCATTTTGGCCTTCTTTTTATACTCAGCTCCACTAAGTCGCTTCATCCCATCACTCATTTCAACAATTTCTTGGATTCCAAAAACTGAAATAAAAAATATTACTTTGGGAGTTTAATTTCTTGTACATCCTTTGTTCAGACTTCATACATTGAATAGTTACCTAACATAAGTGCAAGAAATTTATTTGAGTATGATATAACAAAAAAATCGAAATTTGTTTCCATAGCTTCAGAAACAGCTATTTATCAAGTTCAATTACGTCTCACTGATTCGTTACGTACAATTTATTGTAATATATTGTGATTATTTACCTACTATAAGTTTCTACGCACCGGTGATATTATGCTATGAAATTATTCATACAACCCACGAAACACTTTGAAAAATTACAGCACACAACCAGAAAAAGTAAATACGGGACGGGACTTGCCCGTTTGTATCGCCGGCCGGAGCTCTACATCTATCTCTCTGGAACTCGTAGCCACCACGCGGCGTATGCCTACAACAGCGCGACACCTCTTCAGCTCCCGCGGCGGCCACGCCGCACTGCGCTCATGCAGTCAATTCGGCCAGACACACTTCGCGAACGGTCATGTCACTCGTTCCCGCGTCACAACCAAACGCGACTACGCAAATTGTAGAAAAAATTATCTAAGTGGTGAAACATATTACATATTGAATTGTTTGTGTGGACCTAATAACATTTAGGTATATAAATATGGATCTTTTTAATTTCTGTAAGACATTAAAAAAAATTTGGCCCCAAATTTGCCACCCTAGGCTCCAGCCTACTCAGCCTGCTGGTAAATCCGCCACTGCCTAAACACATTGCTGTAGTTTTGAAGTGCTACGCAATGCTATGCGAGCTGCCATCTCCACTAGTACTGAATAACTATGGCCTACATTGTGTATGGTACTGCAGTTTTAAAGAANGCTATGCGAGCTGCCATCTCCACTAGTACTGAATAACTATGGCCTACATTGTGTATGGTACTGCAGTTTTAAAGAACTGTTACGTATGTGCACTGCAATCACTTCTGCAATTACTTTGAACAGTTTGGATTATCAAGTTAAC
The DNA here is from genome assembly GCA_002778355.1 of Clitarchus hookeri. Taxonomy (NCBI): domain Eukaryota; kingdom Metazoa; phylum Arthropoda; class Insecta; order Phasmatodea; family Phasmatidae; genus Clitarchus; species Clitarchus hookeri. The sequence continues at coordinate 1,094,930 of NQII01000173.1, read as the reverse complement.
TTGAATTTTCAAAAAAGTTATTTTTGGAAGTTTAAATTAAATTTTTAAAATTAATGAAGGGCAATAACTTTTTGGTTGAACGTTAACTAGAAGCCAGCAGAAGATCTCTTGTTCTGTAGCCATGCAAAAATTATGGACATTTTAACAAGAGTAATTTCTGAGTATATTATGAGCAAGTTGAATTTTAATTTTTCACATAAATTATAAAGTTTTATTGCTAATTTTTGAGAAGTGATTTAGTATTCAGATCTATTTCAACTGATTTTTCTTATTTGAACAACAGCAAATTTTATTGATTTGTTTAATATTTCTGAATTTTCTGCACTGAATATTTTTCATTTATCACAGAGTTCTCAATTTTTCCACGTATCATTTCTGCAGTAAAACGCACACAGATGAATGGCTTATGTTTTGTGTAGTATTTGAAAGTAGTTTTAATATTTTATTCACAAGGGTAATTTTATGTTAAGTGTTTTTTTTTCGTACAAAGGTATGAAATTTTGTGTTTTGTCTATGTCTACATGCAAAAGGGTAAATGTGTCTTCACATAATTCAGAATTCATTAAGGATTACGTTTAGTGTGTCAAAAGTATCACATTAATAAATTACCTGGTTTTGATTTAAATAATCATTCATACTTTCATTGCATTTTAAAGACAAAAGCATTTTCCCCACACACTGAGTAAAACAAAGGGAAGCCGATGCACCTGGCGTCATTGCAGTCCAGCTAGATGCCACGAGCAAAGAGAAAGTAAGCGGTGTAGTAGGAATTCTGTTTGGCATCACACGTATGCCAAACATATCTCTACAGAATTATTCATTTAAAATTTTCTTTCTTTTCACACTATAATTTTTATTATTTGTGACTTTACGCACGCTACCATGTGCAAACAGCATAAAAAGCTTTTCACAAAATATACAGTTTGTTTCAAAAAGATACATTATTTAAAAAGGCTGTATCTTCTTGTTATTTTTATGGTACATTTCAAATGGCAACACTGAGTTTTGTCACTACTCCATGGCGGACTCGAGACCACGGAGGGATGTCGGTTACTTATGTCAGTTAATTTGCTTATTAAATAAATCAGTGTATAACAAAGTGTTGTTTGCTTTACTTCTATTATTCTAACACTTCTAAATACTGAATAGTGAACCATATGGTAAAGTGTTAAATAGGTTTCTGACAATATAATGTGTCGTCTTCCTTACTATTGTGTGTACCTGTGTTAAGTACTAGACTGTGAGTACTTGTGCTTCAGTGCTTTTATATATTATTGGTAGCCTGGCAGTCTACTTGTCATCTTAACTTGAAACATATTGTTTTGCTTATAGTTATCACAAATGCTCAATATGACTCCCTGCAGATGCACAACATACATCTACACGATAGTCAAACTCATCCCACACATTAGCGAGCATGTCTGGTGTTACTGCAACAATGCTACATATGCTGAATCCTTCACAAACCCCCACAAGAAAAAATCATAGACTGTAAGATTGGCAACCTTGGTGGCCAGTGGTGTAATACCAAATCAGCAGGTCCCTGATAGCCAATACGTCGGTACCGAGTTCATTGTTTAGGGTGGTTTTAACTTGCAAGTGCCACTGCGGTGTTGCTCCTCCGTCCTGCTGAAAATTGAAATCCGTGGAATCTGCCTGTACCTGCTGGAAAAGCCAGTTCTGCAACATTTGCGGGTATAAGATTTCCGTGACAGTGTTTTCAGGGAAAAAGATTGGACCATAAACCTTTCCTCAAGAAATGGTGCAGAACACGTTCACTTTAGGAGTGTCTCTCTCATGGCATGTGGCTTGTGATCCCCATATTCGTAATCGTGGCAGTTCACCATACCACTAAGATGAAATGTGGCCTGGTCACTGAACACTAAGCNCTGACTATGGCATGTGGCTTGTGATCCCCATATTCGTAATCGTGGCAGTTCACCATACCACTAAGATGAAATGTGGCCTGGTCACTGAACACTAAGCATGAAAGAAGTGTCATCTCCATTTCCTTTTAAAGAATGAATGCACAAAATGCCTTATGTCGTCGTTAATCACCTTGGCATATAGCATGTTAGAATTGAATCCCGTATGGTNCATGTGGCTTGTGATCCCCATATTCGTAATCGTGGCAGTTCACCATACCACTAAGATGAAATGTGGCCTGGTCACTGAACACTAAGCATGAAAGAAGTGTCATCTCCATTTCCTTTTAAACAATGAATGCACAAAATGCCTTATGTCGTCGTTAATCACCTTGGCATGTAGCATGTTAGAATTGAATCCCGTATGGTTTGAATAACAAACGCCAATCGCAAAACATACCAGGCAGTCGTAAGTGGAATGGCCAACTCTTGGTTGGCATGACGGAAAACTTGTTTATGAAAACTGTTTGTGCCAACGTTGAATGCTCTGAGCAGTAGGGAGTGCAGTGCTGTACTCTCGCCGAAAATCACACTGCACAATTGTTACAGACTTGCAATTGTTAAACTGGGGAACACAAAAGTTTTTCATAGTAGACTGTACTTGCTTTGGCCAGACAGTGTTGTCACACCCATGACAGAACTTCTTGCTAAATTTTCTAACTACAAAATTCACATTTTTGCTGTAAAATTGTAACCCTCAAAATTGTACTATACAGTTAAATGATTTTTGTACTTAGACAACGCTGCGGCCAGAAAAAGATTGTGAATGAACGGGACAAAGGACGACTGACGAGAATCATTAAACATGACAGACGTGCAATCCTTTCTCAAATTGGCGCAGATTTCAATGCCTCCTGCATACCTTCAGACATTAGTCGAGTCCATGCCACGTCGTCTTGCGGCACTTCTGCGTGCTCACGCGGGCCCTACACGATATTAGGCAGGTTTACCAGTTTTTTTTAGCTCTTCAGTGTATATGGAGGAGAGGTGAAGATTGGAGCAGTGTGAGAATGGGGTAGTTATCCAGAGTAGCGGCTTTTCTGAAGGAAACATCCTAGACCAACAAAAGTAGCATTAATGGGTTCTGCACAGCTTATCTTGTTAATATTCAGGAGGGCGTAATGTTGAAATAAGTAGAACGTATTAAATAAAAGACTTAAAAGTACTAGAAGTTCGCCGCTTTGTTTACGTCGGACGCCTTTTTATTTGGTCAAGTAATGCATTAGTAACGTGAACAAATGTGCATTGTGCCGTCACCTTATTGGCTGTGGGGTCTGTAGACGTCATCGTCACAGAATTTTATGTGGAAGTTGAGAAGCCATTAGTTGCAGTTAAGACGCGAGGCAGTGTGGTTATGTTGCGGGCGTGAGTTGTGACGTCCAAATCCAACCGTGCGAAGGCTTGTAATTTAAGAATGGAGGGTGCAAGAACGAGTGCTTCTGTGCATAATATTTGTCTATGTGGAGGGTGTCACTTGGATGTTTTAGTGGATCGTGTTTTTTTTTTGTTGAGGGAGGTAAGTTGCATGACAGTTGAATGGGTAGAGGACAGTGGAATTGTACCAGCCGTCTACCTAAGTGAGTTGGTTCATGTACTTCCGGTGTGTTTTATTGTTACTTTAAAACCCTAAAATCCTAGGTTAGATTAAAACCCTACAATCCTATATTATTTTTAATCCAAACAATCCTAGGTTATTTTAAAACCCAACAATCCTAGGTTAGTTTAAAAATGTAAAAAAGTGATTCACTCATTGTGGGGTTAGGTTTTGTTAGGTTAGGTGGGCACATAATACGAAATTAGTCCTATGTTAATGCCCCTAGTATATTTGTGTTNGTGGGGTTAGGTTTTGTTAGGTTAGGTGGGCACATAATACGAAATTAGTCCTATGTTAATGCCCCTAGTATATTTGTGTTCTGCATAATTAGTAGAGTGAAAATATACTACTTTTCGGGGAGGGGTGTTTTTTTCCCTCTGAAAGGAGCTACTCTGGATAATTACCAAGAATGGATATGTGGTGGGAAGACAGAAGAAGTTGGAGAGGCCTGCACTGTATACGTACCTGGTGAGGGGCTGGAAATTGTTCCTGATGATGATGGCGGCATCTGCGACTATTATTCAGAGCTTGTAGCATGGCGCATGCACACTACCTCTGGTATCATGCTGATTATCTTTCTTAGTGGTTTCAAGATGGAACTGTTTTTGTTTATGATCAGTGACCTGAGTGTGATCACTGATCTGGTCTTGTGATGGGACTGAGTGTGCTATTATTTGGGGTGATCATAGCGGTTTAAGGTTTTCGTTGGTCATCCTTATTCTGGAATACTCCGAAGCATGCTGCAAGGACAGTACATGAAGGTAGCTGGCTATAAATTAGACACAGAATGTTTCAGTAGATGAAGAACTCATTGAAATTGTGTGTGATATAGACTCACCTTGCTGCTCGCTGTTATGCAAGGGAACTTGGCCATTGTGTTTATAATGATATGTGCTGGATTAATATATTACTGAATGCTGGTGAGTACGGGGAAGATTAATGGTAAAGGAAATATGGATTTTATTTTGTGTTTCCGGAATGAATGTTGTCTGAAGCTGCAACTTGAAAAATATCTGTAGGACTGCTGGGCAGTATGTCATACCATGTCAAGGATGTTGTGTAACCACTCTGAAATAAATGGAAGAATGAATTTGCATGAGTTTTATATTTTTTTTATGGCACATTTGTGGTTACCCTTGTTGCAGAGTATTGCCCCTATTATCATCATCATCTTCATTGTTATTATTGTTATCATTTTTATTATAGTCATCATTCCCATCTCCCCTGCACCTTCCCAGGGTGTGTAAATGGCTACAAATTGAATTTCAGAAGTTGTATCTCATACCACTTTTTTTTTTAGATATTCTGAAAAGATATTCTGAAATCAATCTCAGAATTAATTTGGGGAGGGGGGGGGTGGATTTTCAGACACACAGCTGATAGAGACAATGGGAAAATACACTTGGAGAAATAAATAAATAAATAATGCTTTGTGTGTGATGATGGAGTGTGATTGATGTGAGGTGTTTCTGCATATGCCACACAAATTAGACTGTAGTGTACCAAGTGTAAAGTGCCACAAGATTCTCTCGTAAACATCAATAATATTCTCTCTTTACTCTCCAATTAATCATCACAAACAAAATAACTCACTGTCACTTGTGGAGAACATTAACTGAAAAATGAAACTTGTTTGAGTAGTACCTAAGATGTAGTAGGGTATTAGTGTCTACCATTGCAAGTAAAAAAAACACTAAAAATATCTCATTCATAAATTTAATAAAATTAAATTTTATGCAAATTAAACTGTTTAACATTTAACTCACACTTGCGAACATTAACTTCCCCTTAGTCTGCCAAATACATAAAACTTTCTTGAATTCCCATTTAACATACGAAAACACTGTTGAATCCACAAGATCGACATAAATTATTTTCAATTTTCCTTGGTTTTGAGCGCCAGCCAGTGATAATGATTCATGATTCCTTTGCATCTCAGGGTACTTTATTATGAGCAGAAAAGTTCTCCTTTTATCCAATGTTAAATGTAAATATATAATTGTGTTGAGTGACTGTCCAAACAAAATAAAAATGTGTCATTGTGAGATGTGCTCATCCTACGAAATACACTTCTAAACAATAAATAAACATATACAAACAACTTTTTACATCAAATAAGCAGTTTTTAAATACATTGTGTTCATTTTTCACTTCCATGTTTGTAAACAAACAATGTTTACTTTTCAGTTTGAATTTTTTATTTTGGTCTATACTTTTTTGCAGGCCCTTGAATCTGATGAAAATGCAAAATTTACATTAATTATCCATAAAACTCAGTGTAACAACATTATTCTAAACAATGCTCAGCTGAAGGAGGTAAAATTTAGTTGCAACATTCACCAAACAGTGAGTGTGAAGTATAGTCTATTCGTGATTTCCTCACACTTTTTGAATCAATCCTTTGAAAAATCACCCCATGTATGACGTGCTTTGCTGTTTCCTAATTGTCATGTTTTGCAAGCGTTTTGTACTAGTTTTAACATAAAAATGTTATTTTTTATTAAATTTAACTGTTACTTATATTTTATTTATGAATTATTTTATTTTGTTGATATTAAATTCGAATAAAAGCAGTTAGAGAATAGGTGTGTTGGTAATGTTTAGTAATAAATAGTTCTCATGCCCAATACGAAAGACTATTGACAGTAAAGTAAGCACTTTTGAAAGCCCTCTCGTTTGGAATAATAGTCAATAAGTATATATTATTTTAGACTTAGACTTTTTCAGAGTGCGGTGGAATATACACACTTTGTTTATTACTTATATGGCAATACTTATTTAAAAAGGTGGTTAAAGGATAAAATAATGGCTAAAAAAAAGTAATTAGGGCCTCAAAAGTGTTCACTTTACTGTGAAAAGCCTATACTCTGAGTGTGCACAATTGTGGTGCGCTGTCCCTGTGGTGTAATTTTTTAGACTCTGTTAAGCTTTGCTTGCATGAGGCAGAGGAATATCTTGAAAGTACAATTTGATCAGCGCTTCAGAAAAGTTGGAAGTAATCATGAGTGTAGTATAAAGATAAATATCTTTGTTTGCATATTATGGACATAATGCAACTTTAATAACCAAAGGTTTGTATGGGTAAATGCAAAGGAGTGTAGAGTAAATGTCACAACTCAAATGTCTGTAGACTAATTATATTGAGGTATTGTGGAGAGGGCATCACTGGCTTCTCATGTGGTTGGGTAATCTGAATTAGGGAGCATATGGTTTGAAGGACCTATGTTCTACAGGTGTCTACCCTGTGCATGAATATGCATGCACTGTCTGCAGCTCTCTCTCTCTTTCACTTTTCTCCTTTTCTCTTTCCTTCTGTATATCTTTCTCTTTTATTTGGTTTTCGCACCTTAAACCACTACATTTTAAATTGTACTCATGGATGGCATGTGCTTGGAATGTTCAAGGAAATGTGAAGTGCATGAGTTTCGTGGGTTTGTCAAAGTTTTTAGGTTGTGTGGAGATGTACAGTGGCTATACACCAGATTGATGGTGTTTCATTTCAATACAAGATATGTAAATGATATATTAGTTTATGATTTGGGATCCTTATATTTACATAGATTGCATAAAGTTTTTGTGTAAAAAACAGTAGCGGATTATAAACCAGTGAATGGTGCTTATGTTTAGTAAGACTTTTATAATTGTGATATTGAATGTATGCAAGTCACCCTCTTTGTGTCATACAGCCATAAGATGGAATGGAGGTTGTATTTTTTTTTTCTTGGCACAAGGTATGATGATGTCCCACTCTCCATCATATACATGTGCTGATAAAGTCACTCCACTTTGTTCCCAGGTGGACATTGGTGCAAGTGACCAGGCTTCATTATCATACCTAGCCTTTGAAGGGGCCACAAAGAAGCTGCGACCAGATGTGAATGTTGGGGATTTGGTGTTTGCCCGCCTCATCACTGCCAGCCGGGACATGGAGCCTGAGCTGGTATGTGTCGACTCTTACGGTAAGGCAGGCAGGCTAGGTACTTTGTCCCCCGAAGGCTTTGCCTTCAGCTGTAGCATCAATCTTGTGCGTAAGATCCTGCATCCAAACTGCCCCTTACTGAAGATTTTGGGCCGGGAGCTGCCTCATGAGATTGCTGTGGGAGTGAATGGTAAGGTATGGGTGAAGGCAAAGGCAGTGAAAGAGACTATCGCAATCTGCAATGCCATACTGATGGCGGAACACGTGAGCAACCGGGAGCTAGAGTACGTGTGCGACGACATCGTTAATGCATTGTGGCGAACGTGAGTGGCTGCATTGGTGATGCAATCGTGTCATTGAACTCAAATTTTAAAATTACAACCAGGCACTTCTTGGAGTCTGCCCTCTGTGCTCAGAACTTTTTTGTGAGGCAGATAACATAATCTTTGTTTTGTGGTAATCTTCCAGAAAATATGTTTGAAATTATTTGTGGAAATAAAATAAATGATCTCATATTATTACCAATTTGTAGGCACATCAATTTTATAGTTCAGTAGTTTTGTATTAGGAAAATAATACATATTCAAATAAGGAGCCAAAGTTCATGGGTGGTTTATTGAGTTAATACTCCATGAATTATACATTGTAATAGAAGTTTGTGGTGTCATGCCGGAGTATGAATAGACCTTTAAATGCAAAGGATTGGAGTGTTATATAAATCTTGCACGTCCAGTACTCCCTATTACACACCGAACCAGCATAACAGCTACGGAATTTTCTGCCAACACCTACCATTTTATAAATGTCGCTTGCTCAACCAACATGACACACGTTGAAGTATATTTATTCCTACAGTGGATACACAAATTTGTCACAACTTTATAACTTGCCTTGGTAGGTTTAAAACAAAAGTACACAAAATGTAAACTTTATCTGGTAATTATTAGGTGTGCTGTGGTAACTAGGAAATACAATAAAACTGAAAAGAAGTAACCATCATTTGTCAGTAGTGCTGCAAAATTTGATAAATGTGAAACAAAATGGTGTTCAAGAAATAGAAAACAAAGCAGTGGACCATCTGTTTTTCTCCTTGGTAAAGAAACGTGACGAAACTAGGGTTTACACATTATTTTCTTGTGCTGATCAGACAATTAAAAAGAAAATAATATTTTTAGCAACAATGAAATGTGTTTCCACTAGTGCTATGTAGAAATGTAAATATTTCAATATTTATACCAGGTTTGGTATAGATACAGTGCTATAGTCCATTCACAGTTTCTTTGGAGGTTTTGAAACAAACCTTTGAAAAATCACCGTCGGAGTAACATGTCCACCTGTTTTTTAATTAATTTTATACCACAAATATTTAACACTGTGATTAACTTTAAATTATTATATTTTTTTATTAAATTAAACTTTAACTTGGTATCTTCTACAACTTGTAATATTTACTTCATATTCAATATGAATTAAAAACAGTGAGAGCAGTGATGTGTTAGCAACTGCTAGTAAGAAATAGTTCACTATTAAAATAATTTTTTAACCTAGTTTTTTGTATGCTATTGTAAATTAAATGTTTCCTATTGAAACATGTATATTCTTAGATAGCACTGATGGAAACATATTTCTTTGTTACTGTTAAAAATGTCAGTGCAGAATATAATGCGTAGGCCTTAGTGGCCTAGCGTTTTTCTTCTGTTGAGGAAGAAACTTAAATAAGCGCAGCGGAGCTGTCACTCACTCTCTCTTTTTCTTTCCCTCTTGTTCTCTCTCCCCTCTCTTTCTCTATCTTCCCTTTTTTTTCTCTTTCTCTTCCCCTATCTTTTTCTCTTCCTCCCCCTATTTTTCTCTCTCTCTTTCTTTCCCTCTCCCCCTCCTTTTCTCTCTCCCCTTCCTTTTCTTTCTCCCCCTCCTTTTCTCTCCCCCCTCTTTTTCTCTCCATCTCCCCCTAATTTTTTTTTCTCTTTCTTTTTCTCTCTCCCTCTTTCTCTCTCTTTCTTGCTTTATTTCATTCTCTTTCACTCCCGCAGCGCTAGAATTAGCAGGAAAATGACACACATTTTCAATTTTAGCATATTTCATACTTATTACAGCAAAAAGAATCATGTTTGAATTTGTGATTTAAAATTGAAACTAGATTTTAATGTTTGAATACTTATTATAACATTGAGATGTGATGGTATTGGAAGTTGGCAGGAGGGGTGACGATGTGTTGTTTTTGCTGAACGAAGTGTTTTTTCTTCTTCCTGCGAAAAATACTTGAAAATACCACATTAAGTTTGTACACATTGTGTCTTTTAAACCTACCGAGTTAAGTTATGATGTTGTGATAAATCTGTATTTCTACTGCAGGAATAAATACTGTAATGTGTTGCCAGTTGTGATGAAATTAAAATCATCATTTTTGCCTCTCCGCTGTAGCCGTTACGCTGGGCTGTTTTGCGTGTGAATACAAATACTGGACGTGCTGAATTAATCCGTTTTAACCGTGAACTGTTTTTTTGTGACTAAATTAAATATTTGAAAGTCACTTCTGTTTATTTATCACAACTTTGTAATCTTGCCCTAAGTGTTTTAAACACAATTGTGTATGATTTGAATATTTGCCACAACCCCAACAAATTACTAAACCCAGTCAGAAAATTTTAAATAAACAATTAAATAAACCTAGTAAAAGCAAAGTACCTATGCAAAGAAATATGAGCGGAGTAAGTTACGGTAGGTCTATCTGTGTGTATGTTCACTACTATCTTTTAAGTTTACAGCTGCTAAGTACAAAAAAAATAAGCGACACAAATTGTGTGCTTGAATTTACTGTCTTTTTCGTTGGACTGGTTGCTTCTTCATTTTATATTTTTACCAACTGAGGCCATCCTTTTAACGAAATAACCCAACACATATAAGAGTTTAAATACTATAGTTTTTTCCTTGCAGTTGTAACAGGGTAAACAAAATTGTGGCAAAATAATAACTAGTAGGGTATTGTGTGCAATGTGATATATCATGAATAACAAAAATATGTTAACAATGTATGTTAAATTATTACCATAAGAGATATCATCCATACATTATTAAAAATAATTAAGCTGATCTAAATACGGTTATAGGCTTTAATTGTGAACTTGCATACGTAATGGTTTTTGAAATATGCCAGAATTCCTTTAACAGCTGAAAACGGTAAACAAAGGATTTGACAGTTGAAACATAGAAGTCGCAGGGCAATGTTTATGTTTGCATTTAGAGAAAGGATATGTAATCAGCAACCAAAAATATAACTTTAGTAGGGTTTCAGAAAAGTGTGAAGTAATCATGAATGGCCTATACATCCAATGTTTATAGTAAATATTTATTATATGTTTTGGATTTCTTGCAATGTTTACAACTTTCATGTTAATTTTATTTACTGCCTTGAGTCTATATTTTCTTTTATGTATAAGCTTAAATTTTATGGTATTTGTGAACTACCCATCAGACATTCAAGAAGAAATCCCTCTAATCACAATGTCAGGGTGAACACTGTAACTGGCAGTACGACCCACCGCAATACAGCTCTTATCAGAGAGGTAATGACAAAAGTTTTTACCGCTGCGAGGGGAATAGAGTCGTTCGTTACCCAGGGAGATAGGCCACGGAGGTAGAAGGAATAGTGGGGATCGTGGTGACCCTGACAAATAGAAAAATTTCATCACCAGAAAAACAAATTTGAATGACAATTTTTTTAGGTCATAGTAAAGTCCTGAACACGTATTCATAGTTCAGTTTAAAAACTCTCTCAGTTTGAGAACATTTTTTCCCAGTCCCCTGACAGTCTTTAAAGTGGAAAATTACTATAGCCAGTGAAGATCTGTTAGCCTAAATTATGTAATAAGTTTAAGGAGGGTGATTTAGTTTTAGGACGTAGAAACCACGTAAGTTACTCTGTGGGACACAGTTACACGAAAATTAATTCTGCTGTTTGGCAGACCATTTAAAGTAACCAAAGTGCTGAAAAAAAAATTTGTGGTTTGGCAGCTAAGATAACCTACCTATTGGCTGTTATTATATTACTCAGCTTAAGCCCTACAAGAAATCTGAAGTATAGGTCTAATTCATCTGTTTATTTGGTTTATTTTACCTGTGAATATTTTTGTCATATATGTAAGCTGTATGCAGTTTTAAGGGAATCGAGGAAAGAAAGCCACTATTTACAGCCCTGGTGCACTATATGATGTGTTCATGACGTCACATGTATAGTAAATTCTCGATTCCAAGAAGTTTCATGGTTCCCAGGAAAAGGGTTGTTAGGCCATCACTGCCGAACTCTGGAAGTGCAGGTCTGTCTCAAAGTCCTGGGCGATCTCCCCTACGAGGCACTAGGAGGTCAACTTGCAGATAAACAGTTCAGTGCTTTTCTGGTAGCGCCTGATCTCCCTCAGAGCAACCGTGCCAGGCTAGTAGTGATGCTGCTTCTTCACACTTCTCGTGGCCGGGGCGCTCTTGCTAGCAGCTTTGGTGGTGAGCTGCTTCCGTGGTACTTGCCTCCCGTCGACTTGTGAGCCATCTGCTTTCTGCAAATTATCCTGGTTCGTCCAACTCCTCCACTGTGAGCAGTCATGTTTGCTATAATTAGCCATGACAGCATCATGCAGTGCCCCAGTTGGGCAGTTTTCTCAAGTCGTCCTGCTTGTTGTGGAAGTGTTTTGTACCATTACTGTATAAGATATACAAAACTACATGCTCTTCAATAAAATTCAGTTGAAATGTATTTCTGGCTCATTTAATTATTTATTATTTTTCTTTGGCATCTTTATCTAAGAGGTTGGGTCTTTTGCTACAAACTGACCAAGTTAATCAAGCTGACACTCCGACTGCCATGCCATCTGGCATGGCAAGAATGTTACAATTCGTTAACGCTTTTAGAAACAGCACACAAATATGTAAAACCAGTTAAATTTCATTCTGATAGCTGGCATACAAAACAGTTCAAATTGGTAGTGTAAATAAGTCTTTTAAACTAATCAATTATTTGCAAATATTAATTTATCTTTCAACTGAAACAGTTCTAGTAACTGTGTGCATTACACTGTAAAAAGTCTTTCTAGCTACAGGCCATTATAAATGAACAAATTATCATTGATGAAGTATTCAGTTCGTACCATCTACATCCAAGTGTACCAATTGTTAAATTTCTTTAATTACTGTTTTGAAGAGTTACCTATGTTTTAAAGTTAATTTCTTCCGCTAATTTTTTTGTATCTTTATTTTTACTAGACTAATCTCAAAGAAATAAACTTCTGTGTCTCACATTTTTCTTTGAAAGTGAAATTACTGCCCTTTAAGTATTGATATCACCTCCAAGTCAGCCATATTTAGGAAAAATACCAATTAATTAAATATATAATACATAAATCATTTTGCAGAAAGTGATACTTGAAATAATAATTTGTCAGAATAATTAATATAGACACAATAAGGATTTTAATTAGGATTGAGATAAATATTGAATACCTGTAGTGCACTCGCTGAGAATAATAAACATAAAATAATCACATAAAATTATAAAAAATACACTTATAGCTCTTAAATTCTATAGGAGGAACTGCATAAATTCCCTGTCCTGCCATCCTGATTTCAATTTTCCAGGGTTTTCTTAAATATCTCCAGGCAAATGCTGGGATGGCTCCTTAATGTTGTAAGTCCTGGCAGATTCCTTCCTCATTCCTGAATGCCTAGTGTTCCTCTACTAATGCACTGTTGCCATCAGAGGTATCCAAAACACCTAATAAGTTAATTAATAAAATTAAGATATCTTAGTATCCTGCATATATCTCAAATCAACTTGATCATTGGTACACATACTAATGCATACCTGCCAACTTTAAGAAATCATAATTAGGAAGATTTTGTAAACACAATAAAATAATTACATTTTTTAATAAAAATTACACTAAAGAATGCAGGTTTACCAGACATACTACCGCTTAACATGAAAAAGGCTCATTACGCTTTACTACACTAATAACATAATGTGTTAATATTTTATTACCTTTCCATTTTCAGTGGAATCTGAGATGAAGCATCAGAGCACAGCAATTTTAAAGATGTAACTAGCGCCTGTAGCTTTCTCTAAGACATCTGCATTGTATTGTTAGCTTAATTGGTTAAATCTGCACTAAAATAATGAACTAAACCTATCTTCCTACTTAAGTTAGAGCACTATGGAGTCATACAACTATTATCTATTTTTGCTATGTTGTATTCTGCTGTTTATGTTGACATGTGACACTGTGGTTTTAAAGAAGCAGCTGTGGCTTTCTTTAGGAATTCTGCACTACAATTTTGTTCATAACATAAGCCTGATTTCCTGCATTTCAAAACCGAAATTGATTCTATCTATAGTGTCATTAGACATGGAGGACCTGAACTGGGTCCTGTATTTTTCACCAAACTGAAAACACGCTTGTATTCTGCATTGCTGTGTGGAATGGACAGGATGGACAACATTATTCTACATATTCTATTGTATTTTAAAATGCTATCAACACCACGAATCTTGGATAACTTGGCCCACTTAACATCATCACTATCCCCTGTAGCACTAAGGGTTGAAATGCCGTCTACCTGAAGAGTTGAGAATTGTTTTTCAGTTTCGTCCATAGCTGCATCCCTAGTTTCACCTTCTTATAAAGGCAAAATCAAAGGAAACAAATCCACAAAGTAGCGAACAGAAGTTGGTATTGTTGAGATCATTAGCTCTTCCCACAGCTGCATTTTTCAAGACTTCATTTTTCATGGGGAATTTGTGAACAATTTAGTCACATGCTGTAACAAAATAAGTCCTGACAGATGCAAAGAAAACTACTTTTTCCTTTTCTTCAAGTTTTTTCACAATGTTTGATGCTTTACCTCCTATTACTAACACAAACCAAGGTCAACAACTCAGATATACCCATGGTGGTCCCATATCATGTTCTAAGTAAGCTCTGAACCATTCTCCACTCTCGATGCAAATTTCTGGCTTCTTCGCCACAAACACAAGACCTGCTCTCCAAACTACTCAAATTAGTTATCAAAAGACCACGTAACCTCCTTTTAGAAGCTGCAGCCCACCACAAATGTCAACCAAACTATTGCCTCCAGAGGATCCCACCCGTGCAATAGTCCACGTTGTGGCTCCTGTGCCACCCACCAACCTGAAACCTCTTTCAATAGCAGACTCACTAGCCTCACATACACCATCCAAGGCAACTATAACTTTATATTTATCAGCTAGTGCCAACATTGTAATGCAGGATAAATCTGCCTCACCACCAGCACAGTCAGGGAGAGAATGAATGGCCACAGAGCAGACACTAAACAAGCTATCAGCATCACACAACAAATATTTCCTGCTACAGTACTCGAGTTGTAAGTGCCCTACCACCTTCAAGCAATAGCTCAGAACTCTGATGCTGGGAATTGGCTCACCAATTTATAACAAAACCCAGGCAGCTTCCAGGCAACATTTAAATTTTCCCTCCGCATCATAGTTTTCCACCTGGTCGCTAGGTTCACTACCAACAGCGCCCTTCCACCGTATTGCAGTGCCCTACATCTTGCTACCCGATGAAACTGGCCTAGCCAGCGAAATGACACAATCACGCAACCACATGAAAAGAATGTGTTGTCCTTCACCTGTTTACAAGTACTAGACTGTGAGTACTTGTGCTTCTGTCCTTTTATATATTTAATAATTTACTTTTAAGTAAATGAAATGATTAAACAAAATATAAATTCCCTAACATATGCAATTTATTATGACAGCTTACATTTGCAACTATGCATATGTTTACATGGATGAAAAGCAAATCATCCTCTTGCTGAGACAATATGCAGCACCATCTGTTGCTAAATGTTTTGCCCCACATTGATAAGCATGCATTCTCCTGATGCACTGGTGGTGGGTATACATCTAATTACGTCTGCTTCAAAAGTTTGTTCTATCACCTTCATAGAAACTGCTGCGCTATTTTTTTAAAACCATTAAGAATGACCTCACAGTTCCCCACAATGGCTTTGTAAAATTGCTGATTTGGAAATAAAACTATTCTCTGGGGATATATCCCCACCACTGAGTTGAGAATGCCCTGAGTCGGGCAAATTACAAAATTCAAATAACTATTTATTTAACAGCCACATTTTAAAACAACTTAAATGACTTAATCTACTGTCAGACTGAGCTGCTTGAAGAATACACTGAAAATTTTTCCAATTAAGTATTTATTGCCTGGCGAAGAGCTATTGACAAATCATTATTTGCCGTGAATAATGGGTAGTTATCTGCATTATTTAGCCATATAGTGTGAGTAGTCAGTAGCCAAGCCGTGTAAATATCGGGCATAGTACAAAAATATTTGTAGTCATTGTTTTTCAAAATACGCACTGATGTTAAAAACGTGTGATGATTTGGTAATAGTGCAATATTTGTAACACACAGTTTTTGATAGCATTTTTTATCAAAAAATTTTTTGAAGAAATTCATTTTTGTACTTCTTGTTAAACTTGTGTATCTACATTTCTATGGCCCGTGTAAACAGTCGTGTATTAGCACCTGTTTTGAGGTTGAATGTTAAATAAGCACATCTTGTGATTAGTTTTGAAACTTGTGCAGAAGTAAGTCTCAAGCCGAGTGTGTGTTCACATTTTGCTTTCCAGATTACCGCTCATTAATAGTTACTGAAACTAGTTTCGTGAACAACAAAAAAAAAAAAAAAAAACTCGNCTGCAGGTGCCCAAGTCTCAGATTTGTGCACCGTTATACATTATATATTTGGTTAGGGTTATACAAAAATGTATTTGCCATGTATTGTGTAAAAATCTTTTTCATTTTTTACGATCACAATGAGAGTAACTGCAAGTATAATAAAATGCCTATTTTCCGAATGATGTGACAGTGCATTTGCAATGCTGTATGTCATGTATCAGTACAGGGGGGTAATTAATTTATAAATTTCATATTTTTTGTTGGAAACATAGTTTACGACAATGCTGTTCCAATAATTATTTTTAGTACCAATTTTTCTACTTAACCGATTTTAATGTTTTTACAATATTTGTTTTACATTTCCAAATTATGTTTGATACTTAGTGCTATGTATCGATAATTGTTCAAACTTAGTTTCTTTTGCATATTTATTAAAAAGTATCAACCGTTTTTAGCATTTAGATATTTTTATTGCAGATGCAAACATTTTATGCAGAAATTTTATTATGACAATGTGTGTTCACAATACACATAACTAGGGACCTCTGAAAATGGTGAATAAAACTCCGCAGTATCTGTGAAAAAAATTCCTGAAAACTGTAAATAAAATACAACAGTGGTACAAAAAATTATTTTGAAAATTTACACTACATATACGAGGGTTATTCGGAAAGTAAGATCCGAATCGCCGTAACTAATCGAATGTCGCGCAAACATTATAACACGCATGCGCACAGACTCCCGGCATGCCTTGCTCGTTTAACAACACCATTTGCATTGGTATTGTTGCAGTGTGCTGTTTACAGTGTCAGTTCAAAATGTTTAAAACAATTGATCAGCCCGCCGACTGTGAAATACGGTCAGTGATTCTGTTTTTGACAGCAAGGAACGTTTCAGCAGCGGAAGTTCATCGACAGATAAGTCAAGAGTATGGCCCCAATGCGATGAGTGACAGCAAAATGCGTAAGTGGGCGAGAGCTTTCAAGGACGGACGGGAAAATGTCCATGATGAACTGCGATCAGGCCGACCAGTGATCACAGAAGATTTGGTCAAAGCCGTGGACAAAAAGATTCGTGAAGACCGGCGATTCACAAATTCAACTTTAGCATTGGAATTTCCGAATGTGGGCAGTTACAGACTGGTTATCCTCACAGGCGGCAGACGTCTATGTCTTAGGCATACAAAACCTTGTAGAATGTTATGACAAATGTTTAAACAAATATGGAAAGTATGTAGAAAAATAGAGAAACATGTAAGGAATTAAATATAAAAAGTTTTTTGAAAAAAATCAGTGATGGTTTGTGTTTTATAAGAAATCGGACCTTACTTTCCGAATAACCCTCGTACAATATTTATCACGTACTAACAATCTAAATGTCTCAGTAACAAGAACAGTTAATATTTAAGAATCGGTGGATAAAAAATAACCTGGCTATATAAAAAAGTTAATTTTAAAACTCTCAGAATGCACAATATATATGAAAATTACCTAATATCTCAATGACTTAATAACAAATTATACTTTGTATTTAATGGTAGTAATAAAGTTAGTAAAAAAAACTGTTGCATAGTAATGTAATGTGCAGTACATTTCACAAACATTTCTTTGAATAAACACACTATTCAGTCTTCTTATGTTTGGTATTTAGAAATCACTTCTCAGTAACAGTATCAGCAGCAAGCTTACTACCAAAATACTGGTCAAAAAGAACTGCAAGGTTTTGTGGAGTTAAGTTGGTTCTCAGATCTGAAAGAATGTGGCTATATGCAGAAAATGCTCTTTTACTGTCGGCATTGGAAGGTGAAATCCATAATGCTGACACAGATTGTTCCGCAAAGTTTGAGTGTCGTTCATGTAAGCCTAACAAAACTTTGACGACATCAACTGGCTTCATTTCGCTCAACAGTTCCAACACTTGACTCTGGAATGCCAAGTAGCCTTCAAGAAATTTCTTGAGACATTTTGGTGAGAAGGGGAACTTCCTTTGGACTTGCATACAATGAGTCATCAACCATGTTGTTCACCACGTATTTAGGGTGAAAAGTTTCCCAATGTTAAAAACAAAGTCTTTTCCTGCATCACAGTTCATCAATTTGATGAGTTTGGTGTGGCATTTCAAACCCATACTAATGAAATCTTGACGAACCGAGTGTTGCTTCACTTTGGTAGACAGCTTGGAAAGTTCAGAGGGTGTTCGTTTGTCCAAGGAACCTCTGCTTATCAAAAGGAATTGGTTCAGTATATTTGAAAGTTCTGGATACACTTTTTGGGCAAACACGTAATTTGCACCTTCAAATTGAACAATAGCCTCAATTGTTTTTGAGCAGTGCTTAACTAGAATAATAGATGAACATTTTATGACAGTGATGTTGTCGTTTGACAGATTTCTGAAGTATGTGACAGCACTGCTGCCTCCTTCGTGCACAAGAGACTCCACTAAATCTTCCAGGTACTCTGCTACATATTTAGCAGCTCCAAACCAGGATTTCTACCTTGTCAACACCGGTATAAGAACAGGATGGCCACAGACCTGGAAAATCGGGAAGTATCAGGGAATTTCTTTAACCGGAAAAATCAGGAAAATTTAAGATGCATCATGGAATTTTATACTCATATGAATTTTTTCCCGTTTGCATGTTACGTATTTCGCTCTGTAAGCGAACAAAGCTAATTTCTTAGCTGGAAACAACATAAAACTTTGGTTTGGATTGGTATTGCTAGCTAGCTGCTTTTCACAGTACAAACATCCCTTCACAGAACAGGGATAGTTATAGAAAGCTCACTCAAGCGGTGGACATCAAAATCATAGAATGCGCTGCTAGCGCTTGTGTGGCTGTGGTGAGAACTACCAATAAAATTGGCGGGCTATTTGAATCTTACATGCAGTGGTGTCAAATTTGAAATTAAAAAATATATGCAACAAAATTCAGAATTTATTCAACCTGTTTAGTTTACTGAAAACAAGAATTGCATATAAACAAAATACTTATAATTAAAATTTGTGAAATTTAACTATAATTCTTTATATTAATTATCAAATTTTAAGGATAAATATTTTATGTATATTTTAGGAAACATTGTATACGATTTTTGTTTTCAGTAAAATTAATAGTTCTTAAGAATTATTACATTTTATTGAACAAGTTGAATATGAAGTATAGATCAATATTATTATGTCGCCCCCCCCCCCCNATTGCAAAGAAAACTAAACATTTCCCACATACAGTTGTATATACTTCATTGTATACAGTGATGAATTTGTGAAAATCCTGTCGGATTTCACTTCCAAAACCACTGTCTACTGCAGTTATGTTATCAACCGTGAAAATAATAAACTTGAAAAAAGGCTTGTCACTTCTCCCTAACCAAAATGTAAGTAAATGGCTAGACTATACTGTTCGCTATATGCCTCAAGCCAACATGGCAATACGACAACTAGTCGTGCTTCTACAGTAACCATGTAAAATTTAAACTGATTAACAGAATAAAATTGCACATAGTATTCAAAACGTTTTGTATTGAATATTCAGACTATTTTCACAAATTCACCAGAAATATAGCTTTCATATAATTGCCTGACATTTCCCCACCTTCATTGCAAGTGATAACTTTATTAGATATGTATATATATCCTAAAAATTTACGAGAGACAGAATATAGTATACAAAGGAAGTACAATTTCCTGATATACTTTTGCTATAATCTTTTTCCTAACCAGTTAGGTACATATAGGTAAATATACAAAAATAAATAAAAGCCATTCTTGTTGCAATAACTTTATTAATGTGAACATTTTCAAGACAATTTAATATATGACATAACAGATACAACAGAAATAATTACATTTCATTGAAGTGTAGGAATAAAAAAAAATTAAAATATCTTACAAATTGTAACATCACCTGTATTCTAAACCATTCTTTTGTTTGGGGAAGTACGGTAAAATTAAAAAACTCCTTGGGGCAAAAATTGTATTGGAATCAATCCAGTAATGACTATTAAATAAATACAAAAAATTACAATGTTTTAATAACAGAAAATAAAGCTCAGGGCACTGAAAGTTACGGGCTGTTCACAGTCAAACTGAACCCTTTTGAATAACCCTGCTTACAATCAATCTACTACCATGTGCATTGCGTATTTTACCTCAGTCATTATCAACTTTACTGGGTGCATGCCAATAAGCATACCTTTACATAGAAATCAATACAGCAGGTAGTTTGATTCCCCGACCAATGGAACATAGAAAATAATTACCTCCCAGAGCTAATTAACTGGAAACAGAAACTGTTGCCTTAATACAGCAAAATCTCATTATAACATACATACATAAAGCCTGTAATAATGCAGTTATAATAATTATCGAGATACTTGGTTCATTTTCTTTCGTTTTGCGAGGCTTTCTAATATTTAATCAGGATTCAAAGTTATTGCAGTGGTAGTTTGTTTATCGGTTATATGTTTGCTTTTTCGGAAATCTTAGTTTTTATTTGTGTCAGCATTTGAAGATAGACGCTTTCCAACTGCAGTAGACATTTTTTCCTTCTGGAAGTTTAAATATATTTTCACTACTACGCTGTTCGGCATGGCGAGGGGAGGGGAGGGATTCCGGCCCACGCCATACCCTTATTTGGTCATGTTTTTGGCACTCAGGGGTGAGGAGTGGGGGTAGGCACAGAGCGACTTATACTCTGTGTGCCTACCGCCTGCTAGCAAAGCAAAGAAAAGAAAGCAAAACAGTAGTCAACCAGCTCTTGCAGAAGACGCGTCGAGGTGGCAAATATCTCCCACACCGGCAATCCTGCTCAATTATTTCTCTGCCGGTGTGCGAGGTTGCTAGGGTGCCCGGAGGGAACTGACGTCCCTCCTGCCTTTGTAATTTCTCTTGCGAGGCAAGTTTTAAATGACTTGAATAATAAATAAACTACTGCAGCGCTGCTCTTTGTTTGTTTATCTGGTGAAACTGACTATTAGTGACTCAGCCTACTTGAAGCTTCTGTGTGAACTGTTTCTTTTGAATATTAAATACAATTACAGTAACAGCCGAGACTTGACTTTATTTTATTATAGAAAGATATACATCAACAAAAGTAAATCTAATAAGCACTATAAAATTACAACCCTTGTGTTTGAATGTGCAAGTACAAATTGCTGTATGGCAGAGGTTTTTTTTGTATAGCTATGTTGATAAAACTTAAAAGGATCTTATAAAAGCACGCACAAAATATCTTAACCTGTAATTTCAGTAATAATGAGCAGAAATTTAAAAAATCTGAGAGTATTTATTTACAACATGAATTGTTTTCAGAAAGCACAAATAAGAGTGCAGCACTACCACACATTCACACAAATATTAATGTACAGTATAATCTCGTTATAACGTACAAGAATGAAGCTGTACTTTATACTAAGTCTTATTTTTAAATATTTACAACATGAGCTTCAAGAAATTATGGCACAATTCGTCATTTCAATAAATAAAATAAATATGTAATTACAAAAAAAAATATTGTTTTTAGTAGTTTCTAAAATATGAAAATGCAAAATTAGGTACATCCTGCAAACATAAAATAATGCATGCTTTGGAAATAGTGCACACTTCTGACTTATTGGTGAAGTTGTCTTTGAAAAACTGACACCACTCACCCTTAACAAATAACACTGAAAGAAGTATATTCAAAAGATTTTTATGTATTGAAATAAATTACTGTAATATTTCAGGAAAAAATTTTATTTAAATGTTTTTGCAAAGAGGACTTAAATATCAGCTTCATGCAGAATGCAGTGTTCTCGTAGTGATGCATGTACCTATGGAATTTTCAGCAGTGAGCCTATCATTCTATTGATGAAAAGTCTGTGGTAAAGTTCAAAACATGCTTACAATCGTAGTTTGGCTAGTATGTTTTAAGATGATACGGCAGTCTGGAAAATCCATTTTTAACTACATTGGTGGGCTTTAAAATAATATTACAGCATACGTGGTAGCATTAAAGTACCATCCCTTCCTCATCTGGGTACGACGCCTTTTTGTGGGTAAACATACTGGGAGCACATTAAGTAGTTTCAAACACACTGCAACACAGTTCAAACGCCAGGCATGCGGAACCCTTAACACAAATTTCCTTAGGGGTTAAAATTGATCAGTTTAGATTTTTACAAGGGTAGCAATTTTACAGTCATTTTCGTAAGGGTGTTTACTGTATGTTATGAGATGCAGTACCAAAACATGTATTAACGACTTCCCATTTATACATTTGTGTTTTTATGTACAAAATAATTCAAGACTGTGTTCAAGGATCAATGGCACTGCGAGTTCAAAGGGACAATCAATTGTTTGCAACGTATCTATTTGTAAACAATATAATAAACGTGGCTGCATTCTGCATGATTTTTACATGTGTTATTTGGTAAACAACACCCGAATAAGTTTGGAAATGGTTAAAAAAAAATTGATACCTTTATGTGTAGCCCACATATGGACATTAAATCAATCCCTGGAAGACTTTAGGTAAAAAATCTTTGTTTTACTGAAAGTTAACCTAAGTTTATGTTAAAATGAAAAAAGAATGGAGCCAACTAGGACAAATGCAAAAAAATTACACACAATTCATTAAAAACAATTGTGCCACTCTTTGTGGTGTATGGTGTTATTTTTGTTTGTTCTTCAAACATTTCTTAAACAGACCTTGTGCTTTAAACTTCATTATGTCTGTCTCTGTGCGAGAGACTGCTTTCCACTTAAAATCCAATTAATGGTAGTAACCCAGGCATATAACATTATTTTAACAACTAACTTAATTGTTAAAGTACTAACATCATACTCCACACATGTAAAAAATGAAGACCGACAATTTCTTTGATATGCCTCACCGAAATATTCATAATTTTAGGCCTATTGCAAATTATGGGCAAAATATCTTGCACACACACAGATATTCATTGCAAAAGTCAACAAACCTTGTATCTGCTAAACACAATGCTTTAGGGGGATAGCGTCTTGCGATTATCAAGTCATGAAGACTCTCTTCTCGCTGTGAAATGAGTTCATTCTTGCAGCATGCACATTTTCGTGTAACCAAGAAGACATTCTTGGCTACATATCCACTAATATAAGCATTAGTGGTACCTGATAACCTTTCATTAGCAGGTACACTTCTTTTTATGTTGAGAAGTAAACACTTGACTGGAAACTTTATAAACTGATGTTTCCACAGAAACATCAGGCATCACCTCTGTTGACACATCTGCTGAAATAAAAGCTAGCCAAAGTGTCCAAGGCACCATCAGATTATCCACCTCACAAAAGGCCTTGGTGAATGCAGCACATGATGGACTTACATTTCTAATACACATACTACTGACGTGAACCGCGCGTTCATGAGCTCCTTTGTGCCTACTCTGATTTCCGCAGTCGTGTCCACTACACCAGACACACCACACCGACGGGCTTGTGGGCACGAGTGAGAGAGTGCATAATTGCATCAGTGTTTCTAATTTATTCAGTGTTATTTATTGCATCAGGGTATTTATTCAGTGTATATAATAAATATCATAATTGTCATCATGGAAGACAGTCGACACAGCCAGGGACATTTGACTTTGTACACTTGGCAATACTGTGGCTGGTAAGATGGAAACGTTTAGGATTAATATAATCATTTTTATTGTGTATTTGTATAAGGGAAAATTATGTTGTCTTAGGTTAATTTAATTCATGTCACTTCACATCTCATAATCATTTTTTAGTGTATATTGTGCTTCATTGTTTCGCCCCTTGGTGTCGGCTGCGCTCAGGTAGAGGAAGCCGGCGCCACGCTTACTCCCAGTTCTCTTCACCACTTGAATGCATCAAGACGTGTAAGTCTCTCGCTCCGCAAAGGCCCTCGGTGCCGACATCTTAAGCTGAACTCATACTAACGGCCATACACTTCACGAACCAGATATATTTGTTTTATTTGTTATAGCGCCTAGGGGAGAGCAACGTTATTTCATCTGAGTGTTGTAAATGCAGTCGCGTTTCAAATTGTAAAGCCACGTGGTCGCTCGCAGTTCCGGGCCGTTAATGCCCGGAACTGTACTAAAGTTGTGTATGTTCATTAAGGAGTCGCAAGGAATAAATAACTCCACAAGCATCGTAAGTGTTTCATTTGTAATTTAATTAAGGCATGCGAGGCAGCCTACAGCCTCGCCATCGTGTGTGACGGAGTGTTAACCAGAGTCCCTTAGGCTGTTGACTGAAACGAACCTCATTTCATCAGCTCACCGCAGAGCTGTGGCGCCGGGCACATATTTCATACATCATCAGCTCTGGTAAAACCACGCGTCAAGTTGGCTTTCCCAACTAGGGACGGGAATTTCACCGAGCCAGTGCTTGACATCAAATATTTAGAATGAGAACTATTTCTTCCTATGCATTGTAATGGCACAGTATATTAATTATCGGGATACGCAGTTCATATTCTTTCGTTTCACGAAACTTCGTAATATTTTATCGAGATTCAAAATTAAAGCCTATCGTAGTTTATTTATCGGGCATACGTTTGCCGTTTCGAAAGTCGTAGTTTTTGTTACGCATCAGCATTAGAGATAGAAGCTTTTCCAAACTGCGTCAACAGGTTGTGTTCTAGAAGGTTTTGATTATCTTTTACCTACGATGCAGTGTGAATGGCTACGCAGAAGCTTTCCGAACTGCAGGTAGACAGTTTTATTCTAGTAGGGTAACTATAAAACATGTCAAATTGTGGAATAAATATCAAGATCTTGTTCTTTTTGAGCAAAAATTTTGGAATACAAAGCTTCTAGGATTTTTCTGTCTCTATTCAACATACATCTGAATCACAAATTATTCTCAGTTAACTTTTTGTACATATTTTACAAGTAGAATTGTTAGTGTTTTTTCAACACCGTGTAATTGTTATTTTTAAATAGGTTGTTCAGCACAAGAAATGAGGCAAATAATGTTCATAAACACAAAAACCAATGTAGTGTAACACGAGAGAAGCACGCATTGGCAACAAAAAGCCTTGTACCAATTGAGTAGAGAAGCTTGAAACTAATATGAACTAAGTACAGTGTGAGAAGTGAATTCACGTGAGTCTGAGGACAAAGCCCGAATGACTATTAACATATCCCTATGTTTTGTATATCAATGTGTAAAGGCATATGTGTAATTGTGCCTTATAGTATGTTGTCCCCCCACCGTCTTTTCTTTTTCATGATGGTGTAAATTTTGAGATATGGTGACCAAGTAAAGAGCATGTAGGTAGTAAAGTCTACCATTTGAAAAGTACTGTAACAGGTGGAGTGTTTCTCGGATGAAATTGTGTGTACACTTATAGCAAATTATTGTCATACTTAAAATTCTCATGACTTAGACGCGTGACGTCCAGTGACTGCAGACGACTTCATGGCCGGGCAAGGTTTTTGTGTGTCAGTCAAAGACACCGGCTATATAACCGGTCCCTGGCTTGCATATAAGCTGGGGCGCATGGCTTGACAGCATCGCACAAAGTATGGTGTGGGCGTAGCAGTCCTTCGCACTACTGGTTTGCACACAGCCACTGCTTTACTTGTAATGGGCATGGCTCGGGGTAACTCCTGACTCTGCCGCTAGAACTCATGCCCAGTCCTTGGGCGAAGGTGGTGCTGCGGCTGGTGTTGCTGGTAGGGGCTTGCTGAGGGTTGCTGGTCATGCTGAGTTGGAACCATGGGTTGGCTATTCCCAGTGCTACAGGAAATCCTTGGCGAAATCTCTCGACAATAGGATGCGGCTCCCTGGTGGTCTTGTGGGGTGGCTGAAAGAGGGAGCTGGGAGATGAGGCCTCTCCAGTTTGTCGGGCAGCTTGAGCTCGTTCCCGTAGGGTTAGACTGCAGAGAGCAGTTTGTACTGGGTAGCAGTTCACGCTAGGCTCACAGGCAGTAGCTGCCCTCTTAGCTTGCCACTTTGCACCACTCCTATGGATGTATGTATGGCATAGAGGTAAGAACTAAGGTCTGCCATGCTAAGGAAGAGCAGGCGACGAAGATCCCTAGCTAGGTGTAAAACTAGTAGTTCCTGGGGCACTCAGAATCAGTCCAATTACTCCTTCCGGCGAAAATAACAATGCGGTGGATGGAGCACTAGGCTGATCACAATATCCGGTCATGTCGTGGATGTGGTCCAAAAGGAGTACCTCCATTAACAGTATTATCACTCCTACCTGCGAAAATAACGCGGTGGATGGAGTGAATTGGCTGGGCTTGCTGACTAGCCACCTTGTGGATCGAGTTTCTAGTGGTTGTGGCTCTATCGTGCATATGCACCAGGTACCTTGGCTAACCTGATCCACAGTATGAGTTGCCATCTAATGTGTATGTTTAAGACGTACGTGCACTTGGTTAAGGGAGCCTGCAGTCCTACTCTACGTTCGGCACAGAGGGTTTCAATGACGCGGTCTCCTGCTTTTCCTTGGTGGCCTGGCGTCTACTTGGGATTAAAGTCACAGTCACCCTAGAAATGAATATTTGGAAGTTAGGCAAGATCACTCGTTTACTCCCGTGAGGAATAGACACGGTGGCCCGTACTAACTCCTAACTAACAATCAACTGTATTGGAAATAAACTACAGTAATACCAGGTGAAGGGGACCTGGGTCAAAACTAGACAAGAGGGGATGCGGCTAGGTAGCCATAATACTAATTGTCCATAAATAACTCTAATGCTGTTGTCCAGAAGGAACTCGGGGTGTCACTACCAGAGCTGTAGTGAGTGTTAAGGGGATGAAGATTTCTTCAGGGGTTGAAGGTCTGGAAGATGTCTTGAAGCGGGTCCTCTTGCTTCTTTCGGCTGGTTGGGTATCCTCATCCCGGAGCTCCTCCCTTAGTGGCGAATGCCGCTGTCTCTCAGGGGAGACTGGAAGTGTGGGTTTCCTCATATGCGGGTAGCATCGCTCCCACGAGCTTAGAGGCTGCTTGACTGGCTCCTATCACATG
>NQII01000173.1:982691-1066893 GCA_002778355.1 Clitarchus hookeri | reverse complement strand
GCCTACTCATCTCTCATCTAGGTGGATGGGTTCGATTCCAGACGGGGTCGCTCTGGGATTTTCGGATGTGTGAATCATGCTTGATAATGCTGCTGGCTGGCAGGTTTCCTCGGGGATCTTCCGTATCCTCTGTCAGCTCCGTACTCGCCTTGCTTCACCTTGTCGGCTCTCAAGACATCTATGTTAGCTGCCCAAAGCTCCATACTCCACGTCCTCTCCTTACATGTCTAACGAGAGGGGAATCGGTAGAGTACATGAAGCATTTGATAAAACTAATTGCATGATCTCAGTTCTTAAAGATACACAGTACTCCTGTCAAATACACAGCACCGCAGAGCAGCCAAGTGCTCTGCAGAATTTGACCTCCAACAAGGTTACATGGCCCAAGAAGTTTTCCTGCTAAAGATGTCATGGATTTTAGGGCATGGAAATATCACCATATAATTTATGTATAAGCAACCCTTGTAACACATTTTTGATTTATTAGAAGTTACCATTTAATAAACTCTGATTAATCACGATGTTGCAGAAGTACTATATTTTAATATTGTTCGTTTTGCACATGTTTGAAACTAAACACAATAACAACTGAAAATTCATAACCCACAAAAAAAGTAAACACATCTCTACTCCCCATCTTGTTCCACTGTCGCCTGTGTCAATGTAAATGTGCCTCGTGCAGGCAACAAGTTGCATGTGTCGTAGTTTTATAAAAAAAAAACGTAAACGGTATAAGTCTTGCGCCCTGTCATGACCATTTTGAGCATACTGAAGCTTTAAACACATACAAGGGATACCAGCGAACAAACCTGATGTAAAATTTAATTTACAGGTGCTACCAAATTTTAATGTTAGCAAAAATTTCCATTTTGATATTGAGGAAGCATTATCATGGCGAAACCACCATATTAGCAACCAAAAAAATTGAAATATAATAAAATTATTTTTGTTGGCTGTGGATGCCGATTGATAGGTTATTGATAGTCCATTTCGACAATCCAGCTGTCTTCTTTCGTCTATGGTAGCAGGTGCAACAATCCCATTGTTTACATCATTGTATCCAGTGAAAAGCAGTCTGTTTTGAACATACGTACGGTATTTACTGTTGTAAGCTAATCTGTTTTGGTGCATTACCATTTCAAATGTGCAATATGTCAGTCCCACCCTCATCTAAAAAAAAAAAAAAATAAACAGAAACCACTTTCACGTGAGCAAAAAATTGATACAGCAGAGCCNAGAAAAAAAAAAAAAAAAAAAACACAACAACATAATAAAAATACATTCGCTGGCCCATAGCAATAAAATGTAGGTAATTTTCAGTATGTACCCATAAACCATCTGCCAAAAAAAAAAAATTATAATAAAATCTGTTTAAAACTTGGTGGTGGTTTGAGTTGAACGCGCACACGCTTAGCAGAAACGGCTCCTTTGTTCTTCACCCCTGCCTCCCTGCCCTGTCTGTCCCACCCCTAGCGCCTAGCTGCCATCTAACCACGTGCGCGTAGCAACAGCTGTAGCCAAAAACAGTACAGGTTACAGATCTTCCCCTTTCGCCTCCCTTGAGCATCTTTTATATTGCGACTATGCCATATCTTTGTGTGGAGTATTGCAGATTGCGATTGGAATTGACTGCTTAAAAAATAAGAAAAGTTAATATTTAAATATACGTGACTCGTGTACAACATGAAAATAATTGGTTAAATGACAACAATTTTCTTCATATTATTGTACATTTTCTTTTTAAATGTGTTTATACAATTCCATTATTATGAGATTACTTCATTAATTTTGTCAGATACGCTGGGATCTGCGATTAAATTTTTAGATTCAAGAAAATATAGAACACGTAAAAAAC
Source organism: Clitarchus hookeri (assembly GCA_002778355.1). Taxonomy (NCBI): domain Eukaryota; kingdom Metazoa; phylum Arthropoda; class Insecta; order Phasmatodea; family Phasmatidae; genus Clitarchus; species Clitarchus hookeri. Next base: position 1,065,038 of record NQII01000173.1, on the reverse strand, counting down.
AAAAATCTTGAAGGAAAAAGAGATATTCAAGAAATTGAACTCTTGTTATTGTTAGGTTATTTCGTTAAAAGGATGGTCTTAGTCGGAAAAAATATTAAAATGAAGGAGCAATCAGTCCAATGAAAAAGACAGTAAATTCAAACATGCAACTAGTGTCGCTTATTTTTTTGTTTGTAGCAGCGACAAACTTAAAAGATAGTGGTGAAAATACACACAAATAGGCCTACCGTAACTTCTATTCCGCTAATATTTCTTTGCACTGGTATTTAGTTTTTACTAAGTTTATGTAATTATTTATTAAAAAAATTCTGACTGGGCTTAGTTATTTTTTGGGATTGTGGCAAACATTTGCATCACAGAACTGTAGCGTGTTATACAACTGTGTTTCAAACACCTAGAGCAAAGGTACAACGTGATAAATAAACAGACGTGACTTTGAAATAATTAACTNGGTACAACGTGATAAATAAACAGACGTGACTTTGAAATAATTAACTTGGTCATAAAATCAGTTCACAGTTAAAACACATCAATTTCGCACTTCCAATATTTGCAATCACACACACACACACACACCGGGTCAGTGTAACGACCACGACGCAGCCACACCCTTTCACACGCAGCGGTCACAACACATGTTACAATATACAGTCGGTTCATGACTGGAAGAAACTTTTGAAAATCAACCTATGAAAACACACCCTAGCCGTTAGCGACATGCATATAACATTACAAACAGCGGCGAGCGCGGATACAGTTATGCCGTTAGGTTNTTGGTCATAAAATCAGTTCACAGTTAAAACACATCAATTTCGCACTTCCAATATTTGCAATCACACACACACACACCGGGTCAGTGTAACGACCACGACACAGCCACACCCTTTCACATGCAGCGGTCACAACACATGTTACAATATACAGTCGGTTCACGACTGGAAGAAACTTTTGAAAATCAACCTATGAAAAAACACCCTAGCCGTTAGCGACATGCATATAACATTACAAACAGCGGCGAGCGCGGATACAGTTATGCCGTTAGGTTGCCAGCACAAAGAGAGGAAATAGTTCCAAAGTTTTAACGTAATTGTTAATTTATCTCTTACAAATGGGTGTCGAAAAGACTTATATCTTATTATGCCAATTATTAATGACGTGATGCTAACGTATTTAGATTTCAACGTTTCTTGCATAGTCACATTATCACGCTCAAGGTGAAAGTAATGCAGCCATTTTTTTTACTAACCTTCGTTCCTTGTGTTGTTGGCAGGGCNACATTATCACGCTCAAGGTGAAAGTAATGCAGCCATTTTTTTTACTAACCTTCGTTCCTTGTGTTGTTGGCAGGGCGTGGTTGACACACGTGCCAGAGAATTTGTGTGATTATCTTGTTTAACCTATAATAATTAATTTATTTGTCTTGTTTTAATAATATCCGCTCGTTATTATTTGGTTTTTAATAACGTATGATTTTAATTTGTGCTCACTTTCTCGTTTTACTGTTTTTGTGTGTTTCGTGCACGTGTCTTTCCTTTGCCACTCTATTCTAACGTTGCAGTATTTGCACATAAGAATTGTTTTCACATTGTCGAAGATGTAGAATCCTTCACTCGCACACTCTGCCGTCCTGTCGAAAACCGTCACAACCATCTTTAAATAACGTTTTACAATTGTGCGAAACATCAGACTCAGTTTACCACCACGCCATTTTAACGTCTGTAGCAATTTCGATCAATACTGATGATCCTGCCTTCGATATACGGGAATTTATCGAAAGCCACTTAACAATAGATTGTAAATAGACAACTATCGATTCATCAAAATACTCACATTTTGGGTTTATAGAATGAAATGTTTTTCGCTGGCATCGCATATTCTTTTGTGTGAAATTCTCAAGATTAAAAACTTTACGCTTGTGGAATATCCATTAATAATATATACATAACTTTTATAATGGGCACGTGCATGTACGAACACATGTACACACACACAGTGGAATGTAAACATTGCCATGTGACTGCCACATGGCAATGTTTGTTTTCCTTTGGCAGAAGGATACGAAATGAGATTGAAAGTAGATCTTTAGCAGGGCTTCAAGAAAGTCTCTTCCAGTCGTGAACCGACTATACGTATTTATTCCTGCCATAAAAACATGGATTCCTCAAAACATCATAACTTGCCTAGGTAGGTTTAAAAAAACACGTGTACAAACTTGATGTGGTAATTTGAAGTATTTTTCTTCGAAGCTAGACAAATTTACTCTTCATTGAACAAGAGCAACATGCTATGTCAGTCATGTCCCCACTCACCATTTCTACCAATTTCGGATTTGTAACCCTCCCGCCATCACATCCAAATATATTTTAATAAGTATTCATACATTAAAATCTCATTTCATTTGTAAATTGCAAATTGAAAAATTATTTTTTTTTTGCTGTAATAAGTATTAAATATACTAAAATTGAAAGAAAGCGTGCACAAAAGAGTGTGCAAGCATAAGTGAGAGAGAAACAGGCTCCGCTCTGAGTTTCTTCAAAAACAAACAAACTCGCACCCGCACACACCACTAGGGTCTACGCACTGTATTTTGCGCTGACATTTCCAACTGTAAAAATAAAATGTGTTTCCATCAGGGCTACCTAAAAATTTCAATAGGCAATATTCTATTTACAAATAGCTTACCAAAAAAATTGGTTAAAACAATATTTTAACTGTGGACTATTTCTTACTAGCAGTTACCAAAACATAGCTGCACTCAATGCTTTTAATTCATATTGAATACGAAATAAATGCTGCAAGTTATATACTTGTGGTATACAAGTTAAAATATCACGCACCACATGCCTAAACTAACCAAGCTGCTAGCCATATTGACCACATATGTTCTTCCTTCAGTCATGACTAAAGACCCGAGAAATTTATAACTCGCGAAAAATCTTAAAACTGTTTTAAATAATGGGAAACGACTAATAATGCATTTTAGAGTTATTTGGAGTTTTAGACTCGCAAATTTCTTAAAATTATCATGTATACACAAATTTTGACATGCATTCGAGAATTTAAACTAATTTAGAGATATCAGCAAATCAATTAAATGTGNTCATGTATACACAAATTTTGACATGCATTCGAGAATTTAAACTAATTTAGAGATATCAGCAAATCAATTAAATGTGCCTACCAATGTGCGGTGATGGAAGCACTTGGTTACCGAGAGGGCAAAAGATGTATGAGCGTGTCAGAACTCGTGGGTGACTTAGTTGTGTTTGGACAATTGCGGGTTGCAGAGTTTTACGTCATCTGTTTTAAAATTCTACCAAAAATAAATATTGACGAAAGAGTAGGTAAAGCAGCTTTCTCAAGAAGGCATGGTTAAATCGGGAGACGTTGTGATATGCCGTTTTTGCAATAAAACAGTAGTGTGGGTAACCTTCGACAGCGCCAAGAAACGCGGCAGAAACCTATGTTGGAAGCAATTGATGGCGCTAAGACAGCAAAAGTATGGAAATAGTTAAAGTTACATTATCTTGATGTTGTTTCCCTACATGATGACCAGAATAAAAATCAGTGTTTAAAAAATCTGATTAAAATAATGTACCAACACCATATTGGCACCTAAATAATTATGATTAAGATATTGTTATTTATTAATAATGTTAAAAATTTGTTTTTTCAGAACAACAAATGGTTACTATTAATTTTTTGAAGTAGAATTTGCCTACTGTATGCAATGTACCATTTTTAAAGTTGTAAGATGTTAAGTTTAAAAATTCGATGCATCACGAGCTGCCTCCAGACAAAAATATTCTTGTATGTGCTTAAATGTGTGTTAATGTTCACAAGTTTTCNTCATGTATACACAAATTTTGACATGCATTCGAGAATTTAAACTAATTTAGAGATATCAGCAAATCAATTAAATGTGGCTACCAATGTGCGGTGATGGAAGCACTTGGTTACCGAGAGGGCAAAAGATGTACGAGCGTGTCAGAACTCGTGGGTGACTTAGTTGTGTTTGGACAATTGCGGGTCGCAGAGTTTTACGTCATCTGTTTTAAAATTCTACCAAAAATAAATATTGACGAAAGAGTAGGTAAAGCAGCTTTCNTGCAGAGTTTTACGTCATCTGTTTTAAAATTCTACCAAAAATAAATATTGACGAAAGAGTAGGTAAAGCAGCTTTCTCAAGAAGGCATGGTTAAATCGGGAGACGTCGTGATATGCCGTTTTTGCAATAAAACAGTAGTGTGGGTAACCTTCGACAGCGCCAAGAAACGCGGCAGAAACCTATGTTGGAAGCAATTGATGGCGCTAAGACAGCAAAAGTATGGAAATAGTTAAAGTTACATTATCTTGATAATGTTTCCCTACATGATGACCAGAATAAAAATCAGTGTTTAAAAAATCTGATTAAAATAATGTACCAACACCATATTGGCACCTAAATAATTATGATTAAGATATTGTTATTTATTAATAATGTTAAAAATTTGTTTTTTCAGAACAACAAATGGTTACTATTAATTTTTTGAAGTAGAATTTGCCTACTGTATGNAATGTTAAAAATTTGTTTTTTCAGAACAACAAATGGTTACTATTAATTTTTTGAAGTAGAATTTGCCTACTGTATGTAATGTACCATTTTTAAAGTTGTAAGATGTTAACTTTAAAAATTTGATGCATCACGAGCTGCCTCCAGACAAAAATATTCTTGTATGTGCTTAAATGTGTGTTAATGTTCACAAGTTTTCNTGATGCATCACGAGCTGCCTCCAGACAAAAATATTCTTGTATGTGCTTAAATGTGTGTTAATGTTCACAAGTTTTCTAAAATCAGTCACCCTTGATTTCCTTTGTTCAGTGTGACTGTGTAGTCACTTCTCTTCCCCTCATCAAGGGCAAGGCAAGGTCATCCCTCCCTCATTCTTCTTTGATAGATGGTTCTCCACCCCTAAGTCATTTTCATCTAGTCACCTCTCCTGCTTTTTTTGGTTCAGGGGACTCCACCGCTCATCAATTTTCATTTTCTTTCACACCATTTGCAGAACTTATCCTGCTACGTTCACTTTAGTAACGTCACATTGTTCCCTTCTCCTTTGTGGTCTAACGCAAGTTTTCGCCGCTATAATTGACTATTTTATGCGTTATCCTTTTAATACATCTGCCGTCTTTGCGTAGTCCACCTCAAATATCACATACCACCCCATGATTGTGTAAACNAAAGAACTTCATTATAACAAACAAGTGGTAATTTGGGTCCCTTGGAGTTTGTTATAGCGAAGCTTTACTGTAATGATAAAACTACCCGCTAGTATCGTTTATCGGATGTTGCGTTGATCAAAGTATATTTCAGTCCCGTCATCAAGATTTCCCACAACTGGTTGTTTATGCAAACGTCTGGTAACTGCTCTGCGAGGCGTTGCCTGTCTTCCCAACACGTCTGCCTCTGCGACGTGCGAGTCTGACTTGCTACCTCCCCTTACACGTTTCANGCGTTGCCTGTCTTCCCAACACGTCTGCCTCTGCGACGTGCGAGTCTGACTTGCTACCTCCCCTTACACGTTTCACAAGAGGGGAAGTTGTTGCCTAGTAAAAGAAAAAGCACGTGTCTCTCAGCCATGCGCGCTTGCGTTCACACGCCTGCCGCAGAGCAAATAAACTAAAGTACTACTGGCGAACGTAGATATGTTATCAAGATTATCTGTTGCCCAAAATAGTTGTACCTATGATCACTTGTATTTCAAAAGTAATGGTTTCGCCTGAAAATGTTATGCAATACATTTTAAAAAGCAAAACATTCTGACTCAAGAAATTAGCAGCACCAGACTTAAAGTTCTATTTTCAAGAATTCAATCTCTGCGAGACTTACGTGATGAGGGTGTACATGCGTACATAGAGCTCATAAAGAAATTGAAGAGAGACACTAATATAAATGCCTTGGAAGCACTTAAATCCATGGGAGATGACCACAAGGCCTTTGTGGTGGGAGCCCTAACAGTTTTTTGAATGCCAGTGTCAAATGTGGACTGTGAGTGATTCTTCTCACAATTTTCTTGTGTTCATACAAACAGGACAAATCTGAGTCTAACCAATCTTGAACTTCTCTCTTCCTATGCACATGAAGGAAAATTATGACATTTCTTGAAATCATAATTTTCTTGTTAGAAACTTATTTCAAAAAATCTCTAGGAACATTTTTTTTTTATAATATTTTTTTTCCCCTCAGCGATCTAATTTGAAAATTAAGGTGCGGGTCTAACTCGAGGGTACATGGGTAAATACGGCATATATTAAAAAAAAAAATTCCAGCTAGTTATATGGTTTACAGTACAAAATAATTTTCATAACATTCCTGCACTAAATCAGGAATTAATATTTCATTTATGTAAAATCAACCCAATTGTCCCATCATGAATNCCCTCTTATAAGGTTTTCCTGCTTATAGTGTCACTTTCTTGTGGACCCCTGAAGAACCTTATAAGAGGGTTCCACTCTATATGGTTTACAGTACAAAATAATTTTAAGTCATAACATTCCTGCACTAAATCAGGAATTAATATTTCATTTATGTAAAATCAACCCAATTGTCCCATCATGAATNGTCATAACATTCCTGCACTAAATCAGGAATTAATATTTCATTTATGTAAAATCAACCCAATTGTCCCATCATGAATTGTAACACAAACGAGAACAGATGAATGATTTCTTGTACGTAACCAATTATAAAAGCCAGGAAAAAGGTTTTAGCTATGAAATTCAGGTCAAAAATTAAAAGACTGTTTTTATCTTCTAGATGTAATGTATTAAATGTCACATGATTCTTAGTTTTACAAGTGTTGACAAATACAAGTGGTTTACAAGGACAGAATTACATCATTAATTGTCAGAATACAGTTGAGTGCAGTGGAACATGACGATACACATGTTGGTTCTTCAGTACAATACTAAAAACAATTTGCTATTACAAAAATAAATTTACTCAAAAAAAATAATTAGGCCTATTTACAAGTGGTAAAAAATCTTTTAGGGATATACAATGAAACTTTAAAAACAGTGCACAAATTCCTTTCATGTGGAAGTCTGATCAATACTTNAATCTTTTAGGGATATACAATGAAACTTTAAAAACAGTGCACAAATTCCTTTCATGTGGAAGTCTGATCAATACTTTACCATAGTACAAAATTATGAACATAATTATGGAAACTTATGAGCTGCTATCTACTACAATCCACCCAAAGAATTACAGATGGATAATATTACTGCATGGAAATCCTTTAAATTTTAGTGTGTGACATACTTATAAGAGTAGCAAGATGAAATATTGTCACAATGAACAGTCTTATTAAAGTAGTTTCTGAAGATTGGCAGCTCTTTTTAACANAATCTTTTAGGGATATACAATGAAACTTTAAAAACAGTGCACAAATTCCTTTCATGTGGAAGTCTGATCAATACTTACCATAGTACAAAATTATGAACATAATTATGGAAACTTATGAGCTGCTATCTACTACAATCCACCCAAAGAATTACAGATGGATAATATTACTGCATGGAAATCCTTTAAATTTTAGTGTGTGACATACTTATAAGCGTAGCAAGATGAAATATTGTCACAATGAACAGTCTTATTAAAGTAGTTTCTGAAGATTGGCAGCTCTTTTTAACAGTAAAACCACATGGATGCAACTCTTCCCATGACACTGGATTAAGAATAGTATAGAATAAAAGTATTTTTTTAAATTGCACCATGCAAATTTTAGATTTAAGCAAGCAGAAAAGCATCAGTACTCTAAATCAATGATAATACAGTGTACACAGTTATAATGGAAATTAAAACTGAAATAAGCTTTCTGCTTGGTAATACCAAGACTATGTATTTACATTCACTCTTTACGGAACTTATAGCTCTGCATGTAATTTAAACTTATTTAATAACACAAGTTATACGCTGAATGTTTCGTCTACTACACACTGCAGTACCGTTAGTGTGTGTGTCAAGAAGCACTCACTGAATGGCATTTTGCAACACCAAATCAACTTTGAACTTTAAAATTTTTATTTCTAGACAACACTCCAGTTTTACCTACCATTTTCTAAAAAAAAAGGACATAGATTAGAGATTAAAAACCCCATTACAGATTATGCTTTGGCATCACCTGACGCACACTGTCCCATTCAAATATTAAATTGCATTTTCTTATCTTTGAGATTTATTGAAGATGGCGCAATAAAAACTATTATGACCAAAAATTTTTGAAGTTATCATACAGACTCTAGCAATTCAATACTTTTCTTAATGCTTCCAAAAGAACTTATACATCACCTATTTCTCCTGGCATTGCCAGTCATGTCACACATTTTAAAAAANAAGAATAGTATAGAATAAAAGTATTTTTTTAAATTGCACCATGCAAATTTTAGATTTAAGCAAGCAGAAAAGCATCGGTACTCTAAATCAATGATAATACAGTGTACACAGTTATAAGGGAAATTAAAACTGAAATAAGCTTTCTGCTTGGTAATACCAAGACTATGTATTTACATTCACTCTTTACGGAACTTATAGCTCTGCATGTAATTTAAACTTATTTAATAACACAAGTTATACGCTGAATGTTTCGTCTACTACACACTGCAGTACCGTTAGTGTGTGTGTCAAGAAGCACTCACTGAATGGCATTTTGCAACACCAAATCAACTTTGAACTTTAAAATTTTTATTTCTAGACAACACTCCAGTTTTACCTACCATTTTCTAAAAAAAAAGGACATAGATTAGAGATTAAAAACCCCATTACAGATTATACTTTGGCATCACCTGACGCACACTGTCCCATTCAAATATTAAATTGCATTTTCTTATCTTTGAGATTTATTGAAGATGGCGCAATAAAAACTATTATGACCAAAAATTTTTGAAGTTATCATACAGACTCCAGCAATTCAATACTTTACTTAATGCTTCCAAAAGAACTTATACATCACCTATTTCTCCTGGCATTGCCAGTCATGTCACACATTTTAAAAAANACTTAATGCTTCCAAAAGAACTTATACATCACCTATTTCTCCTGGCATTGCCAGTCATGTCACACATTTTAAAAAACAGACAACCTACAGTGTCTATGTAAAATAAAACTGCAGCTGTGTATAACATTTTCCAAGTTACATTTGGCCGACTTACACATTTACAAAACCTCCGTATTAGATGTTATCTCAATCCCCGTTAATCTCGCCATGATCAATGAAGAGACAATATTTAATTGGCTTTCTCTCCCTCTCTCCTCCTCCCTCCCTAGCACATTCAAAAAATGTTAAATAACAAAACTAATATTTAGCAACATTAATATTAACCTGGAAAACCAACAAGCTGTGTATTTTAGGATGTAATTTAGTATATTTTGCAGAATTTTTAGGCGTAGTTAACAGGTGTAATTCTGATAAATTTGCTTTCATTTTATGAACATTTGTGTGTTGCATGATGTACCCACTTACATTGTTTCAGTTTTTACAGCTATTCACAATATAATCTTGCCTCTACCTACAATTGATAGGACGAATGATCAGGGCAACTACTACAAATGCATGAATGGCCAGCACCTACAGACTAAACAAACTTCCAACAAACAATAAGGTTTGCAGTCATGTATAACAAACTGACAACCGTTCCCAGTAACTGCAGCACCACAAATCCACCATCATCATGTTTTGTGTTGAATAAATATTTGCTAACTGACACTAGGCCACTTTACCATTATGCCCTCATATAAAACTACGTAGGTTTTATTCAAATTTTCACTTCCAGAATAATGAGGGTTATCTTAGTTTTGCATGCTAAAAATGTTGAGGTCAAAGTTTTATTATTAGACTTACATTTCATAACTTTGCAATCCACTTAACAAAATTTTAGAAGTATTAACAGACCGAACTTTATAATTAGGATATTCAAAGAAAGTGCGACTTCCTTATGTTTTNTTGAATATTATTAGGATATTCAAAGAAAGTGCGACTTCCTTATGTTTTGATTACGTTTGAGATGTAGTATACATTACATGTATTAATTTCAGGGTTGTGTGAATGCGCATGTTATGACCTGTTGTGGAACTGAAACTAAAATTAAAAATAATTTCATAAGAGCTCAGTTGTCATAATAAATAATTTAACCAAAAAAAATTAGGATAAGTAGTATTTACCAAAAAGATTCTTGCCTACATAAAAAATTTCCATTTTTTGTAGTTATTTCAATTGTAAAATAATGAAAACAAACAAGACTATTTACAGGCCAAAAATTTTCTTTGCTGGTGCACTAAATTAACATTCGTTAAACATTACAATATTCATCAAAATTAAGGATTTTCACTTAGTTACAACTTTCGGCAACCAAATTTCTTACAGAAACACAACCTGTTCATTTTTGTTTCTGTACACAGAATATTCACACAAACCTAATTAACTGAAAATTTTGACAATTTTAGAGGCAATAATAAACAATCTTGCTAAATTACATACTCATATAATTTCTGGAGAAATAAATTTTTGCTGGACACAAAAATAAAAATTTAAGAGTGGCCTTATTTCAGGTCATCCTATATTTAGGTAAATTTTCTAAATTATGAATTAACTCGGTAAAAAAACAACAACGGAGTTAACTGCTTTTACTTCATAAATGTTTTCTTGTAAAATCACATGAAATTTTAATAGGCACAAAATACTACTAGAAACAAGCTTCATACTACAGAATCGACAATGACAATCCTTTGTTTACTTTCAGACATTATTAAAGTAATTATTGTAGCATTGTTTACGTATTAAAAAAAAAGTAAATAAAACTATAAAAAAAAATAGCAAGATTACAGACATGACATACTTCACATAAATTAATGACACATTAAATCACACATTACCACACAAAATAATTGTATTGAAAAACTAGAAAAAAAAGGGGCGGGGGTGTGTGTTTGTTGTTTAACCTAGAACCATACAAAAGGGGATAAAAAAAAGCCTAAATTTTTTAAGTTAATTTTTGTCTATTCTTCCTTTAGAAACCACTTGCAAATTCAATTTGAAAACATTTTATTTAAAATCAAAGGTTTTATTTTAAACGTCACCATGAGAATCGCCATGTTGTAAACGTACACACAATATACTTAACTAGTGAAAGAAGAAACATGCCTATGGGGCTAAATATTAAATACCTGACTAAATAAATAACACTATGCACTTTACTAACTCATCTACTCTGTCTAAATGTTAAGCTGTACTTTTTCCAACGTCACAAAAAAAAAATTATATATATATATATTATGTAGCAAAATTCAACAGAAATATGTAAAAACATTCATATGTGAAATAAAAAGAATATGTGAATCTGAAAATAAGTTTTTGAAACCTAACACAGGTACATCATCAAATTTATCCTTAATCCTAAAGCTATTTACCTGTGTTAGGGGAAACAACTTTATAGATCTAAAAATAAATAAAAAAATACTATACACAAAATACATGCAAAAACTTTTCATCATGCAATCTTAATCTTTTTTTTCTTTTAATATCCTGAAATTACAGTTCTAAAATTTACGAAATGTAACTATAGAAAAAATATTTACACTAAAAATGGACGCAGAGATATATTGTGTACAAGGATAAAATTTAAATTTGGCGATCTGTTACTGAATCCACATTGCATGAACCGTGGTAGAGCACGATTATTATTTTACATAAAACTATTTCACCACAGAACAAAGCTTTACTTGGGAAACCCAAAATGCAAAAACAACTTCACAAACATGCTGTACCAACAAACAAATCTGAAAATTTGTGGGTGCTCTTGGAAGAGAAAAGGAACTAGCTCCACCATGACTTGAGTAAATACTGTGTGCTTTGCGATACTTCTGTGTGCAGCCCCAGAACACACACACACACAAAAACACAAAAATTATAACTGGAGTTGTGTACATATCAGTACAAGGGGGAATAGAGTATATTATAACAATCCTCCTGTTTACTGTCTTGATTTCTTTGTGGTGGTGGGACGATAATGCTATAGCTGCAAGTCCAAAAGGGTGAGGGGATGGGTGCACCCATTAGCGACATTCCCACACCTTAACAGTCATGTCAACGCTTCCAGACACCACGAATGGACGTGTCTTGTGGAAATCTGCAACAAACATTACACATTAAAAAAAAATTGCATCACAACCATTATGAGGATGGAAAATTAACTTCATATCCACAAATACACGAGTCAACCAACCATAATTTCCAACATACTAACCCACGTAAAAATTTCATAGTAAATCCACAAACAAAATTTTTATAAGACACATTAGAAACTAAATACCTAGTTCACTAGAAAAAAGATTTTATAATTTTTTTATTAGATTTTAAACCTGCNAGAAATTGCATCACAACCATTATGAGGATGGAAAATTAACTTCATATCCACAAATACACGAGTCAACCAACCATAATTTCCAACATACTAACCCACGTAAAAATTTCATAGTAAATCCACAAACAAAATTTTTAGAAGACACATTAGAAACTAAATACCTAGTTCACTAGAAAAAAGATTTTATAATTTTTTTATTAGATTTTAAACCTGCAAGGATTTATCTAGCATACTGTTTCAAGTTTGTGACTTTGTTAAAAGGCCAAACTGCCTCCAATCTTACAGGTTGAGTATAAAAGAATACCCCAACTTTGAAGGTTTATAATATCAAAACCAAACATCCTACAACCTTGGTTGACAAATCAAATGAACTGTGGAACTGTGAAGTTTGTTTACCATACTTTCATAAATGTTCAATGTGACCACCACGAGTGGCCCGAACGAAATCTACGTGATTATAAAATTTGTTCCACACTCTTGTCAGCATGTCCGGTTGTTAAGGTTTTGATGGCATCCATAATACTTGTGTTGAGGTCGTCAATGTTAGCCGGCAATGGCGGATGAAACACTTGATCCTTTATGCACCCCCATAGAAAAAATCACACAGGGTAAAATCTGGGCTTCTTGGAGGTCAGTGATGAAGAGCCTGGTCACCAGCTGCTCCTCGACCAATCCAGCGTTGCGGCAATGTCTCCTTCAGGTATCCGCGAACACCTAGGTGCCAATGGGGTGGCACACTATCTGGCTGGAAAATGAAGTCCCCCGCCGCCTCTTCTAACTGAGGAAACAACCACTCCGTAAGCATGTCCAAATTAGGGATTCCAGTAACAGTGGGCTCATGAAAAAAGAAAGGGCCGAAAACAATGACTTTGGATACAGCGCAAAACACGTTCACTTTGGGGGAAACGCGCTCGTGTTCGGTGGTTTCATGTGGAGGCTCCTGACCTCACATCCGCACGTTGTGCCGGTTCACCTTACTATTTGTATGGAACGTCGCTTCATCGTTAAAAACCAGTTTAGACATGAAGGCATCATCTACCTCGTTCTGGGCACATAAAGGAAACATCAGACCGTATCTTTCACATTGACGTGTCAAATGCAAGCTCGTTTCCCCCTCACCTCCTCAAACCGAGAGTTACGAACGCCATCCTAACCGTAACACCGGACATGCTGACAAGAGCGTGGAACAAGTTTGATTATCGCTTAGATGTCGTTCGGCCCGTGGTGGTCACATTGAACATTTATGAATGTATGGTAAACAAACTGCACAGTTCCACGGTTCATTTGATTGGTCAATCAAGGTTGTAGGTTGTTTGTTTTTGATATTATAGACCTTCAAAGTTGGGGTATTCTTTTATTCTTTAACACTCATCCTGTATTTAACTGCATACTCTGTTATCTGTTCAAAATTGTTATTTGGTTATAGACATATACAAGTGCACAACCCACCCACACATATACATACACACGTGCACATGCTCACACCCCCCACACATGCACCTGTGCACACACACAAACACACACCACTCAATTTTATCTTCTTTCTAACTGCACCAATTATCAGATCTTCTGACCTTTGTAATACAGTAAAACGCCAACCTTACGAACACCGCCATAATGAGAAACTCCTTATAACAAACAAAAAAAATTTAGTCCTGTCAAAACTGTTTTATTGTACAACTTAGTTTACCTCTAATTAACAAGCATTTTTTCCTTGCCCATGATGGCAAACTTCCTTATAACGAATAAACTTTATTCATAAATATAATTTTTTTAACTGTAGCCGCCTGCACGGAATTCATTTTCCGTGTTAAAAACATAAACATTCTCGTGTGATCAATGTCACAGATATAGACAGCCTGAAGATGTTGCACTTGGCATTCGGTAAAACAAAATGACTGTGGCAAACACTGCAATCTTTTTGTTGATCACTGTCAAACATGTACGTACGTCTACAACTTTGGATTGACTGTCTCAATTTTCGAAGTTGGCAATGACTATATTTACGAGCTGTCATGGGAGAACATAACTTAATCATATGTGTAAATCTAGGTTACTCTCAAGTGGGTTTAACCTGATACTGCAACATTTATTACGTGATTGCATAAGTAGTTTTTGAGTTATTTATTTTATGGTCACAGCAGTAGTTACGTGGTTGCACGTTTTGGCTGTACGTATTTATACTGTGGTCGCAGCAGCTGTTTTTGCTCAATTTATTTATTTCATGTCCACATTATTTATTCCATATGTTTTAGCATTTATGAAGTTTGTATTATTTAAATCACTAATAGATAAAAATAAAAAAAATAGTGGCAACAAAATTAGAAATTTTAAATGCCGTAGAAGCAGGTGAGAAAAAAACTGATGTAGCCAAGAGATATGGACTTGCCACCTCAACCCATTCCACAATTATTCCAAACAAAAATAAGTTTTTCGTGTGTTGCAGTAGACGTTTACATTTTTTGGTGTCAATACGGTAGTAATTTTTTGCTTGTAAGACCGTAGTTGTCAGCAACAAGAGTAATTATTTCAATAAAATCTCAATTTTGCCCCTTTATAAGCACTCCTTTATAACAGACTTGCTGTAATTTATTCTCTTCAGTTTTGTTATATAGAGGTTTTATTGAACTTTGGTAATTTAATATTTGCCAAATTAACCCTTTTCTTCTAAATATAATTTTTCAGTTTCCTCTGTTTTTTTTTTAGGTGTGCGAATATTCAAAAATTTGAATAGTTGTGAATATAAAATATGAATTATTCACGTTCTAACTTTGAATATCATATGCGGAAATTGTGAATAATCTACTTTCCCACCTGAAGCGATTATTTCCTTGACATTATTGTGCTTACTGATTTGAAGTCTTTCATTTCTCCTTTGATTCCTTTGTTGTTAGAGCTGAACAGTTTATGATCATAACTATGATTTTTATGAATTTTGCTTTGATGCGGTGGTAAATCAACTAACATTAGATTCGAGCAAGGCTATTGAATAACTTTTAGAAACATGATAAAAACTAGAATTATTAAGAAAAACCATTACACACAAACATTTATTTTCACTGTAGCATTTTAAAAGTAGGATATATTTCTTTATTCTTATTGTTTACAGCTGAAGAAATAGGCTTTAAAAGATTACGTTATTACGGTTGTACACTACAAGTGCAAAACAACAATGTTTTTGTATAGTTTTTATCCACATATCACTTGGCCACGTGCCATGATCACATAAGCTTTTTTTGGTAATTCCAGGGACATAAACGTGTTTTATTTCTGCAAAAACATACAAAAGTATAAAATTTCGGTACATTGCAGTGAGCACGAAACGACAAAGTGAACAGCAGACATGTGGACACAAACACCAACATGCCGTCGCATCATAGCTGTGGTGNAGAGCACGAAACGACAAAGTGAACAGCAGACATGTGGACACAAACACCAACATGCCGTCGCATCATAGCTGTGGTGGAATGCAAACTGCTCGAACAAACAGCGCTAGTAGCAGAAGGCCCAACCAGTTTAATAGGCTGCAAGCCGGTTGCAAGCGTTCACAACAAAATGTTTGCATTTACAAGGTGTTTCATCTACCATAATAAAACTTACAGCAGTCTTACGGCAAACAAATTCTGTTACAGACTCAAGACAATTGCAGCAAGAAATTGCAAACCCCTACAAACAATGTGCAATGCATTAGTAAATAGCACTAGAACCGCAAGCAGCAAACATTTGCAGAATCTGCTACCATGTACCAATTCAACTGTGAAAATGTACCTACTAAACTCCACAGTTTCATGCATTCCGTAAACAATGATAATTGCTGAAAATAAAAATTGATAACCACTGAAAATAAAACTGTAACACCAAGAAAATAGTTTCCATTCCTGATAATTTAATGCTGATAATAGAAAAAAATGTTTACTAGGTTGATAACATTTTAATGCATTATCCTTAATGCATTAAAATAAACTGATTTTTTTTGGTTCACATGTTTTGAGCTCATATTTTTTGTCAGAGTGTATACATTGTATTTGAAATGTTAACCTTATATGACTCTTTCTGTATAGAATGTGTTTGTTAATGTTTGAAATGAATTTGACAATTTCTATATCACGAGATCAGTATACAAGTACAGTGGAAACTCTATTCATTGAACACGGATGGATCGAAAGTCTGTGTCCACAGAAAATTTTCTGTGGCCCCAACAAAATTCCTACGTAAAAAAGTTATTTTTCACTGCATCGATCCAACAAAAATTTCTGTACCTTCGCCAAAAATGACATGCTCCGATCAGTTAACAAAGTATTAACAAAAAATTATAAGTATCAACTGTACTCACCATGGCATACAAAGTCAGTANGCTCCGATCAGTTAACAAAGTATTAACAAAAAATTATAAGTATCAACTGTACTCACCATGGCATACAAAGTCAGTAAACAGTACATTATGTACACATGCACAAGTACTACTAATAGATAACACAAATAAAATTAATTTTCAACACACATTGTTTTTGCTTACATTTCACTGCCCTGCGTTTAATCCTATTTATGTAATTTAACACATCCGAAATAATCTGTTGTTGATTTCATCACAATGTCGCACTTCCTCGTACTTTGTAACGAAAAATAATAAATAACAACAATACAAAAAAAACTGAAAACTGTGGAAATACAGTACATGTGTGTATGAAATATGTACTGTAGAAGTTTTATTAGTCGTTCAGCAAGCATTTGCAATGTTTACGGCAGCAGCCATGTTGGTAACGACCAGCAACCACAAGAAACAGCGGTGCCATATTTTTGAGATATCGATTTGCAATGTGACGTTGCCAACAACACTCAAGTTTTTCACTTGAATATCTTCCCATGAAAATTACGAATGCTTANGATTTGCAATGTGACGTTGCCAACAACACTCAAGTTTTTCACTTGAATATCTTCCCATGAAAATTACGAATGCTTATATGTATAAATGTAACACTAATAAATATACCTGGAAAGTTAACAAAAAAGACAACACAAAATTAAGGAAACCCTTATTCACTGCACTTTATGAATCACAATATTCAAGACATTTTTATTTCTTACAGTACATTAATACAGATACCTGAAACTAGAGTTTTAGTAACCTAGGTTTCGGAAAGCAGAGTTTGTGTACGGTATAAAAGTTGCCAAAGTGAGGTTTCACCATATCTCAAAACAGAGGTTCGTAATTCAAGTTTCGCGTCGAATCTTAGGTTTCGTGTGCGGTATAAACAAAGACACTTTGGTTTCGTTTGTAAATATGGTATGAAATGTACAACTAGGATATGTTGAAGTGTAAAACAAAAGGTTGAATTGGTTAAAAATAATGTGTGTAAATGCAAAGTGATTGTATAATTTTGCTGTGGGTACGTAAATCACTAATACACAATCAGTATCAATATATAGCATCTGAAAAAAGTTACGGAATACAGTAGACTCCCGATCATCCGAGGTAATTGGGACCGCTCGGATACGATAAAACTCGGATAATACGGAGGTTAGGTGTTATTGTGGTAAAAACATGTGAAGAATGTAGAAACTGGTTTACTGTAATTGAAAACGTAAAATAAACATAGTTACAAACCTGTAAGTTAGTGGAAACATGAGATTATATATTACTTAAAAAAAGTCTTTGATTGTTTTTTGAGTTAACCTCTGTACTCTCTTGGATGATGCAATGTTACGCCAACGCTGAAAAGTCAGTATGTCATGTGGCCTACACTCTTCTCTTTGCTCTATGTAAGCAAGAGCAGCGTTGATCTATTTCAACCCATTGGAATGTGATATTTTTGTTGTTTTCTCGTCCGTGTCGTCGTCTTCTTCACTGTGTTTAGGATTGTTAACCATATTGATAATTTATTCATCTGTAATCTCCATCTGGACATCTGCACTGCACCAATCATGAATGTCTTCGCTGTTGATTTAATTTTCAACAGGTAGCTCATTGGCCAGTTGAACTGGTTCGTTCACATTATCCTGTTCTGGCACTTGTTTGGGTTGTCCATCTAAGCCAAATCAATTTTTCCATGACTTTTGAATGCTGAAGCAATCCAGTACCCTACATCTTTCATTGTGACTTGCTTTAAGGCTTCCTTGACAGTCATTCCGTCATCTAATTTTGCAATCAACATCTGGAGAAGCCTTCAACGGTAAATTCTCTTCATCATTTCTAGAACTCCTTGGTCTAGAGGTTGAATGAGCGACATCACATTAGGGGGTAGAAATACAGCGTTAATATCACCACTGCACAGTTCTTGGGCATCTGGGTGAGATGGTGCATTGTCTAATAATAAAATAGCTTTCCTAAGGAGCTTATTATTTTTTTTTTTCAAAAATGCTTCAGTGACAGGAACAAATTCATTAAAAAACCAGTCACTAAAAAGTGTTTTCCATCCATGCATTTCTTTGGTTGCGGTACATTGGTGGCAGACAGTTGACTTTTATATTTTTAAAGGCCCTTGGGTTCTTAGACTTTCCAATAAGCAGAGGCTTTAGTTTCAAAGAACCCGAAGAATTGCAGGTAGCCAGAATTGTGACTCTCTCTTTACTCTTTTTAAATCCGGGAGCAGTTTTTTCAGATTTTGCTGCTAAGGTTTTTGAAGGTAGCATTCGAAAGTTAAGACCAGTTTCATCTGAGTTAAAGATTTGATCTGAGGTTAATCCCTCCTCAAAAATGATTTCTTCCATTTTTTTCTGGAATTCCGCAATTTCAGATGAGTCAGCTGACAGTTTTTCCCCACTAATGTTCAGCTGTCTTATGCTATATTTCTTTTTCCACCTGTCCAGGCAACCATCGCTTGCAGTGAATTTTTCATCGCCGTCTTTAAAGTTCTTGTGGAACTCAAGCACCTTAGCTTGAAGCATTGGCCCACTCACAGGACTACACATCCCTCGAAGCTGTGAAAACCACAAAAAAATGAGCTTCAGACGTCTGCTCGTAGTCACCCTTATTCAAAGTCTTTCGACTCAAACCACTACCACCACTCACACTTTTGTTGACAAAGTTTTCGATTTCTNATTCACACTTTTGTTGACAAAGTTTTTGATTTCTTTCCGGTTACGTCTCCACTCCCCAACAGTCACTTCCCCAACTCCCAACTCGACAGCCACCTTTTTAATTGATTCGCCACTGTCTAACCGTTTTAATGCATTACCTTTTGTTTCAAGAGAAACTACAACTCTCTTCCGTTTTCCACTCATAATGAAACACAGAAATCAATAAAAACACATAAAAATCACTAACTCAACCACGTTTAGCGCGAGAGCAGAGACAACTGAGAGCGTCAGGTTACTGTGACAATACGAGGAGTTCCGAGTGAACCCGACGATGAGATGAGACGGGTGGGCCGGCATTTCCTAGAATTAGTTGCCTTCATATTCGCTCGAAATGACAGCTCGACCTAACAACAGCCAGTAGAGGAGACATCTAATTCTCGACCTAGCAATAGCCGACTCCTCAACCTTGCATGTCAAAGGAAGAAACATCGCTTCTCGCCTTAATTGTCCTGCTTTTAAGAGCATTATTATTATATTTTATCTTTCGATGACTAGCTCGGTTAACCCAGAGGCTCGGTTGACCGGGGCTCAGATAATCGGGAGTCTACTGTACCATTTTTTAATTAATAATGCTTTATCAGGCAATGTATGCAACTTTAAATAACTTTTTAGTCATATTTATGAATTTCTGTAAAATGTATTTAAAGGTTCTTAATTGTTTTGAAATTAGTATTTCCAGCATAAAACAACATATGAAACACAAGTTTCCAAAACTGGGGTTTCGGCTGATTGTATAAACGTACTGTTAGCAAGTAACTGCAACTGTTGTTAGTTGCTCAATGGATAAAACTTCCGCTACGTTGGCAGCTATTTCCTGTGTACGTTGTTTCAAAAGAGGTGTTTAAATACAGTTTTTATTATGTTTAAGTGTGAGTACTGAAAAAAATTAAGAGTGGATTGCTTTATGTTTTTTTTTTACATATGAGGCATTCAGAAGTCAATCCGACTAAATGCATTTGTTTTAGAAATTCAGGTAATAACATGGTTGGGTTGCATCAGTGAATACTTTTCAGTGGCCAAGACGACTAATTCCACAGTTCATGGTTTGCTGCTAGATCTGATATGGCAACTGAACATTTTACCAGATGTTTTAGTGGCCAACGTGATTAACTCCATGTCTCCATGGCAGCTGATGTTTATTGTACAACTGTTTATTGTTATTGTTGAACTGACTTTGCGAACTGACTTTATAGTGATTGTGTGTGATGTTTACTTTCATATTTCATTCAAGAAATAGTCTAAAATGAGTGAACATTGCAGTGAAAATGACATTTTTAGCGACAACACTGACTCTGGTCTAGACTACATTCCAGGTTCAGATTTAGATCTACGTACTAATAATACTTCAATCCGATGTAATGTTCGGCCGCTTACACTGCCGAATGTTTACGTTGCCACAGCTTGCTAAGAGGTAGAAACACGAGACTCAGTGAATGGACGGTAATTAATTAAGAAAGAAGAAGTTCCAGAGTATTTTGTTATATATACGTTCATTTAACTATTGTAGTTTACCAGTTCACATACAAAGTTCCACTGTGCAGAGTACGAACCTCTCAGAGATAAATATAAATGTTCAGAACGGAGCCACCGTANAGAGATAAATATAAATGTTCAGAACGGAGCCACCGTAGTTTACTTAATTATGTTCTTAAAAAAACTGACCCGAAGAAACTTAAAATGCAGCTACCTCCCACACCGGCAGAGAAATAAAATAATAAAGTTTAGTTGCCGATGTGGGGGTTCTCGTCACAGCCGACGCGACCTAGACGACCATTATATGATGCCTCTAACGGCCCTCGCCGCTGACTCACTGACCTGCCCTCACGGGCGACTTGAAGTGAAATGGCATGACTGCTTGGAGGCAACTGATCGAAGGGCGACAGACAGACGCGTCTTTTGTTCTGCCTCTCGCCCCCCTCTAAGATAATCGCACTGCATCCGGCATCTGCCAGCAACGTCATCCAAAACTGCGCTGTGTCCCGCTCTCAACACGTTATCGTAACTGACTGCGCCGTCAACAGAAACAAACTTCTCGTACAAAATTTGCACGATGCAGCCTGAAAACAGCTAAATAATGCTGACGCTTCCCCAAAATCCAACGTTCGAAACAAAAACTGTAACCATCGTCCTAATAAAACGTAAACAGCAGACGTCCGCCCGATAACCTACAAAAGCACACGTCTGCTCGATAAACAAACTATCATGGGAAACGAGCCGCCGCAGCTTTAAACTTGGAACCCGATAAAAATATTACTAAGCTTTCCAAAGCTTCATACACACAAACAAATTTTACACCTGTGTCCCGAAAAATTAAGAATATTGCATCATTACACCAATTAGGTCAAAACCTTAACAGATTAAATAACGTAGGCTCCAATGAGGTTCAACAACTGAATAATAATGATGTTTTAGTTGAGGAAAGCAGTAACTCATCTCTTTCAGATTTTGAGGTTAGGTCTAGCCCGAAGCCTATTAGAGGCCATAAACGTAAGAGAAACCCTGATAGTTGGAAGAGGGCAAGTCAGAAGAAAAAGAGAATTTCTGGTAAAGAGCATAAAACTAGATCAGGCCATAGAGTCGCTGCAAAAATCTTTAGCGATAAAGAGTGTAAGTGTGCACGAAAATGCAATAAAAAATATCAACAGATGAAAGGGAAATTCTTTTTAAATCATTTTATAGTTTAACTACTCAGAGTGAGCAAAACCTATTTCTCAATGGTTGTATCATATCAAGAAGTATTAAGAGACGTCAACCTACTAATCAGTCTAAACCTCCAAGAAGTCACAGTTTTTTGTTTAGTGTCAGAGTCAAAAACGATGATGTTAAGGTTTGTAAAACATACTTTAGGGAAACCTTTCAAGTGTCTGATGGCCGAATTCATAGTTGTAGCATTAAGAATGATGTAAGCTGTATTGTAGATAGAAGGGGAAAGTCAACCCCTGGAAATAAAGTTGACATATCAGATGTAAATCACAAAATCAATTCCTGTTTACTTCAGCCACTACACTAGATCACACAACCCTCACAGAAAATATTTGAACCCTGACCTTACAATAAAAAAAATTGTACGATTTGTATGTTTTGTGGTGTGGTGAAAACTAAAAAAACTGCAGTTACAGAAAAAATGTACTACCATGTATTTTCAACTTACTTTAATCTGCATTTTAAACCGCCGCTCAAAGACACCTGTCAAGTGTGCGACTGTTTACAAAATAGACTTTTAGTGGCAAGCGAAGATGAAAGGAAAGTAATAGAAACTGAGAAGGAGCTGCATCTAAGAAAGGCGGAAAAGGCCAGAGAATGTTTAAAAGAGGACCAGGGTAGATGCTCTGACGATTACTACGTGTTAACTTTCGACTTCCAGAAGGCTTTGCCTTTCCCAAAACTCTCAACGTCTGTAGCGTACTACAAACGAAACTTGTATGTTTATGATTTAGGGGTTCACGTTTGTAATAACAAAAAAGTTTACATGTACGTTTGGCTGGAAACCAAAGGTTCGAGAGGTTCACAGGAAATTAGCTCTTGTATTATAAAACACCTGACTGGGTGTTGTCAATAATGCCAAACATATTGTCATGTACTCTGACTTATGCAGCAGCCAAAACCANTTGTATTATAAAACACCTGACTGGGTGTTGTCAATAATGCCAAACATATTGTCATGTACTCTGACTTATGCTGCAGCCAAAACCACAACATAAAAATTGTTCTATTTCTTATGAAATACCTGCAAACTCAGAGTGGAAGCACTGAAACTATTGACTTAAAAGTTCCTTGTACCAGGATGCAGTTACCTTCCAAACAATTCTGATTTTTTTTTTATTGAGAAAAGAGCAAAAACTAGTTCCAACACCTTTACTCCAAGAGATTGGTACAATATTATTCTTGACTGCAGGAAAAGAAACAAGTATTTCCTCACAGAAATAAAGCATGAAGATTTCTATTCAACGGAAAACCCTAGAAAAATCTATCACCAACAGGAAAAAAAATGATGATGGTAAACCAGTTAACTGGTTGAAAATGAAATGGATCAGAATTGAGAAGGCAGAACCATTTGTTATCAAATATAAAATTAATTTCTTACCAGAGATGCCATTTGGAAAAATATACATAAAAAAGAAAAAGGAAAACGGACCGCCTATAGAAAGCCTTGCTAATGTTCCACAAGATCATCTTTATTCCACATCAAGGCCGATCACCATGGCAAAAAAGAAGGATATGATGGACCTCTTGAAGTATATACCTCCTGTTCATCACCAGTATTATAAAGACTTAAAGACTGAAAGAGGTATCCCGCAAGCCGAACCTGATAGTGATGACGACTGCATTATTTACGCAGAATAGAGTAATTTGCATTTTTGGACGTAATTTCTACACTCTTTCCAAAACCCAGGATATCAATTTTATGACTTGCAATAATACTGGTTACTTTTACATGTAAATAAATTTTGTTCTGTGTGTATTTGTTTAATAAAATTACCTTCATACAAACCACTCAGAATTTTTTGTCAATACCTTTTAGTGGGCAATGTGACTAACTCCATTCAAAGTGGCTTTTTTTTTAAACAGAGGGACATTGAAATTTTTCTATATATTTATACAGTGCTGAAAAGTTACCCTNCTTTTTTTTTAAACAGAGGGACATTGAAATTTTTCTATATATTTATACAGTGCTGAAAAGTTACCCTTGATTATAAAAAAATGAATGAGTTTAATCAAAATATGCTGAAAAAATAAGAGTTTTTTTTTATAGATACATAACTTTATAACCGTNGAATGAGTTTAATCAAAATATGCTGAAAAAATAAGAGTTTTTTTTTATAGATACATAACTTTATAACCGTTTATACTGAACATTTTCATTTGATGGAGTTAGTCGGACTTCTGAATGCCTCATATAAGGTCAACACTTCTTGTTCCCTTGAGAACTTTATAACAGGGTTCTACAGTATTATGAAATTTTTCTTTAATATTCCCATTTCCATGGTTTTTTTTGTTGACTAATATGTCTAGTCCACATCTATAGAATTTTGATGTCAGTCCCCTGAAGTTCTACGGATAGAGGTTCAACTGTAAATGGGATATAGTCAGAGTATAAAAGTAAATAAATAAAGCATTTATTTTTATCGCAAAAACTTTAAACGGTTTTCTGATGAACGAAATGTATCTGTTCTTCCCTGTGGTGATAAAACAAGCACATTATCATATTCTGTCACTATATGNATATAGTCAGAGTATAAAAGTAAATAAATAAAGCATTTATTTTTATCGCAAAAACTTTAAACGGTTTTCTGATGAACGAAATGTATCTGTTCTTCCCTGTGGTGATAAAACAAGCACATTATCATATTCTGTCACTATATGTATGTATGTATGTATGTATGTATGTATGTATGTATGCATGT
The DNA here is from genome assembly GCA_002778355.1 of Clitarchus hookeri. Lineage (NCBI taxonomy): Eukaryota > Metazoa > Arthropoda > Insecta > Phasmatodea > Phasmatidae > Clitarchus > Clitarchus hookeri. The sequence continues at coordinate 1,040,157 of NQII01000173.1, read as the reverse complement.
ATGTATGGATGCATGCATGCATGCATGTATGAATGGATGTAGACACACACAAGTACACACACATGGTGCGTTATGTATTAATTGTTACATTTTGGAGCATACTTTTTACCCTCAATAGGCTGAAAATTATCTTGTAAAATGGTGTACAGCACTTGAAGATGTAAGTAGTTTTTTGTGTGGTCAGTGAATATAACTGAAGAGAAATTTTAACTGGAAGCTATTTGTCTTTAAAACTATTAGCATGTTATTGAAAAATTTTACTATGAAATCCCAAAATATTTAAATATAAAAATCTACTATTCGCACACCCCTTTTTTTATTATCATACCATTCCAACTTTTTATTTANCAAAATATTTAAATATAAAAATCTACTATTCGCACACCCCTTTTTTTATTATCATACCATTCCAACTTTTTATTTAATCACATTCCAGTCATTTACTCTTGTTCTTACTGTCATATCCTGCAGGTAAACAGAGAGTAGACACGTGGCAAGAGCCGAGTGGTAGGAGCATAAGGCAAGTGGTAGGCATTGCACCAATGAATTGAAACTTACACTGAGTAGACAAAGTGTATCTTAAGTGAGTTGGTGATGAGATTTGGGTGGCTCTTAACATTGAGGTCTTGAGAGCCGATGAGGGTGAAGTGAGGTGAGTATGGAGCAGCGCCAGAATGAAAGAGGAGGGGAAACCGGAGATAACAGAGAAAACCAGCTGACCAGCGGCATCGTCCGGCATGATTCCCACATGAGAAAATCTGGGAGCGACCCCGCCGAGAATAGAACCCAGTTTGTCTAGGTGGGAGGCAAGTAGTCTTAAACACCACACTACTGCGGCCCCTAAAGTTTATCTTAAGTATGCATGGTGGTATATGTACCGTATTTACTCGAAAAGAGGCAGATCTCGATTATAGCCCAATCCCAATATTTGCAGACTTATCACTACAAAAAAACAATTTTAGCAAATGAGTGTATCTAAATTAATATGCAACAATAATTTTTAAAACATGTTTAACAATGGACAACCACATGAAAACTTGAGAGAAACAAATAAGTGAGTAAACAAGCCTCCACACTTGAAAATGTTGCCTCCATTTCTTTGCTCAAATNAAACTTGAGAGAAACAAATAAGTGAGTAAACAAGCCTCCACACTTGAAAATGTTGCCTCCATTTCTTTGCTCAAATCCATACATATAGGCGAGGTTAAAGGAATAAACAAATGTGCATTCTGTCAATAATTATTTCACAAAGTGCTGAAAATCTTTATGAAATAGGCATTTTCTCATGAGACAATGTTTATTGAATAAGTTACACATCATATTTGATTTTTTAAGGATTTCTGAAACAAGGAATATGAATGTTTTAACGTCTTGTNATTGAATAAGTTACACATCATATTTGATTTTTTAAGGATTTCTGAAACAAGGAATATGAATGTTTTAACGTCTTGTGTACAGTTGCATAGCACTGTGGTTCATGCCATTCGACATATTGTAATGACGCAGTGTTATTAATTTTCAGGATACGTGGTTCATTTTCTTTTGTTTAACGAGGCTTCATAATATTTTATCGGGATTCAAAATTAAAGCCGTGGTAGTTTGTTTATAGTGGAATAATGTTTATCGAGCACTCGGTTGCCGTTTCAAAAGTCTTAGTTTTTGAGCGTTATTTTTAGGTTAGTAACTTTCCGACTGCATCGACAGGTTTTGTTCGAGAAGTTCGATTATCTTTAACTGACGGTGCAGTTAAGCGGACTACGCAGTTTCGGATAGTGTGGGAAGAGCGTGGCGACACGGGATGCCCATGTTTGGTAAGAGTTGGNTTCAATTATCTTTAACTGACGACGCAGTTAAGCGGGCTACGCAGTTTTGGATTGCGTGGGAAGAGCGTGGGCACCCTGGTGTGAGAAGGGGGGTAGCCACGAGTGATAAAAACCCTGTACGAATACTCACCCGCAAGAAAATGGTCTAGAACAAGCAATCAGAGAAGACTCATCGGGCTGACAAACTTAACCCACACTGGCAAGCACCCGCGATCACTGAATCTTTCAACTTCGTTCTATTTTGGCAAAACCTTAACTGTCATAAATTACTTCTGTCAGTGTGGGAGGTCGCTAGGGTGCCAGGAGGGAACAAACGTCCCTCCTACCTTCGTAACTTCTTCTTGCGATGCAAGTTTTAAGACATTAACAATTCGTAAACGACTGTGGCGCTGTTCTGTACTTGTCTGTTTATCTGTGAACCTGTTCATACTCTGCATACCTGAAGATAGTATGTGAACTGTTTCAATGGATTGGTAAATAAAAGTATAGAACAAATAAACAGGAACTTGACTTCTTTATTTAATACTTAATTGGCGCCTTTTGTAAAGAGTTTCATGTTGCTACCATTGAGCTAACTGAGTGTTAACTTTCATACAGCAATAACAGCGTGGTACTACAATACAATATGATTAATACGAAAACATGTAACCGATCATGGTGTGAAAAGTAAANTTTCAACTTCGTTCTATTTTGGCAAAACCTTAACTGTCATAAATTACTTCTGTCAGTGTGGGAGGTCGCTAGGGTGTCAGGAGGGAACAAACGTCCCTCCTACCTTCGTAACTTCTTCTTGCGATGCAAGTTTTAAGACATTAACAATTCGTAAACGACTGTGGCGCTGTTCTGTACTTGTCTGTTTATTTGTGAACCTGTTCATACTCTGCATACCTGAAGATAGTATGTGAACTGTTTCAATGGATTGGTAAATAAAAGTATAGAACAAATAAACCGGAACTTGACTTATTTATTTAATACTTAATTGGCGCCTTTTGTAAAGAGTTTCATGTTGCTACCATTGAGCTAACCGAGTGTTAACTTTCATACGGCAATAACAGCGTGGTACTACAATACAATATGATTAATACGAAAACATGTAACCGATCATGGTGTGAAAAGTAAACAGAACAACATAAGTTGGGCAAACATTAAAAATCATGTGATAATTAGAGACCTAAAAAAATAGCATTTGCAATAAAACTAAAAATAACGCAAATTTCAGCATTTTAGTGCGAATAAAGCAATTTTTCCCATTTTACTTCAAATACAGCTTTTCGAAAATTTACACAGAACTTTACTTGGAACTAAACCTATATTCGCAGAATGAGTGTTACACAATGATCTGTTTTGTTGCTTTGCTAACTAAATAAGGTAAAAAAAATGCACACCAACACACACGGAATGTTTGTATCACATTTTGTGGTTGAGGTTAGGAATACCCGTCGCACTGTTTACCAAACGTCCGTCGTTTTCGTTGCAGCAACTAGTTATTTTTGAGTGTTAAAAATTTCTTTGAATGTCTAAGTGTCAGTAATTCATGGATCACATTTTGTAGCTTTCTTTGAAAGATACACTTGTAACATCATTTTATTCACGTACACAGTTCAAAAATATAATAATCACCAAACAGGAAATCAGAACTTAAATTAGCGCACGAGTTAAGATGAAATTCTCTTCACTGCTCTAAAGACCTGAAAATTTAGCAAACGCGGAATTTTTGCATAAAAAACAAAAAAATTACGATTTTTGAGAATTCTAGCTGTAATTCACGAATTGTACAAAATCCTGCAGTATTTTAGCAAATTATGGTTTTATGTCACATAGTTGCTTCTTACGACGTAGTTTGTGTGTTTTTGCATATTTGAATACGAATGCATGCAGAGTTGGTCAGTAGATTTCTTCGATTTACCACCATAAACAAAAACATGTTTTACTTTCCATAACATGTGTTTACGGCCATAAATAACATGACCGCAAGTAATGATGAGTCACTTTGGGTTAACGTTCTAGTGCACGGCCCTGCAAAACTTTATTTGCTCACTAGGAAAACCCGCCATTGTAGTGTTCACATTTATTAAGCACCACGTTACCACCTAGATCACGAGTTTATTTACATTCCTAGCATCTTCACATTTTGTCCAACAATTATTTATTTTTTACAAAACGACACTGCAGTCAAAAATGTGTTTTTAGGCATTTATTTATGTAGAATATATTTGTAAATTGAATTTGTACGTATTTTAATCTTGCATTCTTCCAGCTAACTGTATTTTTTATCATACATATTCTCTGTTAATATGTGGTTTGGAACAAACAAAAATTTTGTTAGGGGGCCTAACGAAAAAATTTGTTGTTGAAAGTTCAGATAGTTAAAAATATAAAGGTAGATTTTTCTAATAATTTTTTTCTGTTTGTACNAAAAATTTGTTGTTGAAAGTTCAGATAGTTAAAAATATAAAGGTAGATTTTTCTAATAATTTTTTTCTGTTTGTACAGCGCTTTTATTATTTTTTTAAACAGTGATTTTATAATGGTGTATAAAATGTTTACATTAGTCTCTTCATGAAACAGTATGTCCTTGCCAGTGCATTGTGACCGTTGTTCCAGGTGTCAGACAGAATACAAAAAGAAAATGTGAAATGGTTTTCAATGTTGTCTGTTGATAAAGGAAACTAATGGTTTTGTCTTAAAAACGCGGCTGTATTTTCTCTGGGAGTTGGGTATACTTGCAAGGAAGTGATTGTTAAAAAAAACTGCTTTTCAATAGGAATAACACTGCCAATTTAAGGTTTTACGAATAAAGTGATATTTCTCAAATTATGTATGTCTTTATAAAGAGGACANAAAAATTTGTTGTTGAAAGTTCAGATAGTTAAAAATATAAAGGTAGATTTTTCTAATAATTTTTTTCTGTTTGTACGGCGCTTTTATTATTTTTTTAAACAGTGATTTTATAATGGTGTATAAAATGTTTACATTAGTCTCTTCATGAAACAGTATGTNTGGTGTATACAATGTTTACATTAGTCTCTTCATGAAACAGTATGTCCTTGCCAGTGCATTGTGACCGTTGTTCCAGGTGTCAGACAGAATTCAAAATCTTAGGTAAGAAAATGTGAAATGGTTTTAATGTTGTCTGTTGATAAAGGAAACTAATGGTTTTGTCTTAAAAACGCGGCTGTATTTTCTCTGGGAGTCAGGTATTTTTGCAAGGAAGTGATTGTTAAAAAAAACTGCTTTTCAATAGCAATAACACTGCCAATTTAAGGTTTTACGAATAAAGTGATATTTCTCAAATTATGTATGTCTTTATAAAGAGGACATGAAAAAATGGAGCAATTCTCATGCAGAAACCTGCATTTTCGCAGCAAGAAAATAATAGCTATTTTTGACTAAACTAACACGTGANGGTGTCCAGATTCTTGAATTTTTGTGTTTCCCTCTTATAAGGTTTTCCTGCTTATAGTGTTACTTTCTTGTGGACCCCTGAAGAACCTTATAAGAGGGGTCCACTGTATAGTAATTCATTGTACTGTATAATTGTAACTGCATCCTCTGCTTCAATTCATCAACATGTCAGTCGATTGCCAAAGACAAACTCGCATAAGCAGCAGAATTATGCTATTATGCAATCGAGACAATGCACACACACAAACAACATTCTTTACAAAAATGTCTGCAGCATTAAACTAGTGCAGCAAAGCTCAGGCTCAGGTCACGGTGAGAAGAAGACAGGCATTCCTAAACCACTTCCTCCCTAAAGCAATAAATGTGCAGTGGTATTGCAACTTTTTAAAGGTGGTGCCGATTCTGAAGTTTTAATGCAGATTTCATAAACCATTAAAAATCACCACCATTCGGAAAAATTCCAGTACATTTCCCACAGCATTTCAAATCACGTACATTTCTCGCTTTCCCGATCGCTGGACACCCTGTTTTATCATTGCCTGTATATTGCATCAATCAAAAAATCTTTTGGCTCTGTTCACTTAACTTCATGCAAAGATCAATTTAACTGCATGTTTATGCAAACTTCTATTAATTGGGTGTGAAATACATTATGCAGAGTGCTCTCCTCTCCTTTTCAGCTGATGCTCGGAAGTAGTCATCTAGCAATCAGCATGGCATTTTTGCACACATGTGCTCTCTCTCGTACTTTCTCGCTCAAATATGTGCGTGCACACACACTTTCACTCACACATGCATACACACACAATCAATGCGCACTTTCTCTCTCTCTCTCTGCCACCTGCTGGCTTCCTCCCCTTACGCCCCAGGTAAGAGGAGAACCAGTTGCTTAGCAATTAGAGCTGCGTCCTCGTATCCTCTCTTGGCTGGCCAGTGGGAGTCATAATCAATTTTCAGACACACTCGGCTGTAGCTCGTCATGGCCTAGTGCGACATAGCTTCCTACCCTTACATCTTGGCAAGAGGGGAAGTGGTAACCCTGCAACTACTGTGACATCCTTCCTCTCTTGTCCAACCTGCGAGGTCCGGTAGCCTTCACACAGGGTCCCATTTGCATCACAACTTCTCAGCTAAAATTAGGGAAAACGATTCGAAAGAAAGGAGAAGAAACACTTAGTTGCTCTCGTCTTACCTTCTGCTCCAACTCACCACAGCACAAATCACTTTGACTCCCCCCTCTCGCTTTGTGGAGGGGTTGGCTGACAAAAGATTACCATCCCACTGAATTTATTGGGAAGGTATGGTGTAGGGCACGTATTCAGGCACGGCTGGGAACGTTTGGACAAAGACAGCAATTTTTGGGCGATAAAACACGGTACACCCATTTCCTCCTGAAAAACATATATTTCCTACTGAAAAATGTTACTCTGTGATGTTATGTTCTTTATTCAGGCAAGGTCATTGTGAAATGATTTTTAATATATTATTCACAGTAATAGAACTATAGAACTTTTTAAAAATTCCCATTTTTGTTGTGTTTATTACTTCAACTTTATTCACAGATACTGTACAGCTCTCTTTAAACTCAACATGAAGTTTAATACGGTTAGAAGTTGTATTATATTGTTGTACATGTCAGTTCATCAACTGAAATCCTGGATGTACGGAAATTTTTAAGCAGTCCCCCGAAAAACGGTAGGTGGAGAATCCACTACAATTTGGAAGAAGGTTCTTCTTGCTAATTAAATGCCCCAACATGGTATTTCATCTTTTCTTGTTACACACTACTCGACTCTTCATACAGATTTACTTAATCACCTCACAGTAAAACAAATACACATATTCTTACCACCTAACCTTGAACCGATTCTCAGCAAAATTTCCAAAATTTTAAAATCAATGTCAAGTGCTTGTCTGACTTTGCCAGTTTAACTGTGTCATGTCCCATAAAAAACAGGCTGATACGCAAATAAAGTTAAAACGTAAAGCCAAATGCTGTAGTTTACAATTTGTCTAACAATTTTTATTCTAAGAGGGATTGTTCTCAACACAAAGACCACCATATTAGAATACCTAAGCATGGCAACCAATTAGAAAATCTAATCCTTCACTGTCTCGTCTGTTTATCAAACAAAAAAATATACAAATATGAAGTCAATGTTAATATGTCAAAAATTGCATCCATTAAAAATACTGTTTTTGTTTAATTTATGAAGTTCTGTTGTACAAAACATTTTCTGCAGAATCCAACGTACTATAAAATCCTGTACAATTACCATACTTCTCAGAATTTCTCCAACAGTTGAACACCCTGAATATTTAAAAGTTTTGCACTCCCTAAACTAATAAATGAATAAACAGACAACCAGATGAACAAAAATATGACTGTAGAATGTCTTCTCACCTAGGGAGGTGCAGAAGTGTGAATGGGCATCCAGGGTCTTCATGCAGCGCTTGTTGCGGGTATCCCAGACCCGTAGAGTTTTGTCATCACTGGCACTCAGGATGAACTTGCCACCTGGGTGAAACACCAGCCCACGCACCCAGTTGTCATGGCCCACCAATGTGAACAGGCAGATACCAGTGCCCACGTCCCATACCTGCATAACCAATACACAGCACCATACATGCATTTATCCTGCTCCCACAAGCTTCAATTCAGCCAACATAATGCTTTGTAAAAGAAACAAAATTTTATGGAACCTTCTCATTATCTCATTTCAGAAATTCACTGGAGAACCATGCCAAAAGCTTATCTTATATTGTAAAAGAGGGAGAGGAATATTTTACACACCTTGATTGTTTTGTCACGCGAGGCAGAGGCGAGGAAGGGGCCCAGGTAGGCACCCTTCTTATTGTCTGCACCTGCAGCCTGGTTGATGCTTTGTGCCGCAATATCAGGGGCCCAAGCTATGCTTTCCACCACATGGTCGTGGTCTCGCAGCTCCACCTTGCAGTCCTTGTTAGCAGTCCACCACACCCGCACTGTCTGGTCATTTGAGCACGAGGCCAGCATGCTACCGTCATGGTACACCCGCACCAGCCGCACCCAATCCCGATGCCCTGTGAATGTCTTCACACAGTACCTGCCACATGCCATGCAAAAGAGCTGAAAAAGGTTCTTTCTCCATAACAAATATCACATTTGTTCATGCACCTCCTGCATATTTTCTTCCTGAAAATGTACTTTAAAAGTAAGGGCATGAGCTATGACCAAAAGTTAAGGTTTTGTTTTTAATATCTGAAGGTGGTAAAAGGCTACTCTAGTCATAATATTAATTGTAAAAATATACTATTATCATGTACGCAACCGTGCGCTACATTTAATTTCAGTTAATGAACATTTCTGACAGAGGAAGCTGTGAGCTGTGCTGCCTTAATTATCCAATTATCTTGCTGAGCTGGGTCAAATTACAGAAAGCTCGAGCTGTGGAGACAAACATTGTGAGAAACTGTATGTTGGCTAGAGACATAATATGTCAGCTTTAAATGTTGAGAACAACTGCTCATAAACAGTACCGTATTTACAACAACAAGAATGGGTCGTACTGTTGGTGTGTGGGAACCTGCAAGTCATTCCATTTCCATTAGTAAAAATATCCAGGTTATTTTGTACTGAATGTTTTCTTGCAATACACATTTCCTGTAATACTGTAAAAGGTAGGAACAGATAATTACGTCACAATATCATCTTGCCTATCATTTTCTCTGTAACTATCACATTGTGGTACTGCCAACAACACTGTGGTTGTCACTACCCTGTTTCTCTATGTTACACAGCACTGGGAAAATTGCGGGGGTGGGGAAGTAGGAGCCAGTAAAGAAAGGAACTGGAGCTCAACTGGTTGAAACTTATCACTGCTAGAAGAGGGGAGCATAAAGTTGTTGCACTGCACCTGTAACTGCTAGTAGTACGTGTAGATGAGTTTAATTAAGGAAAGAATAATTTACACATTTAGTGAAACAATAAACACAACCACATTTATTTCAGCATGAACAGATAAAACTAGCAATTAAGCTTTACTCTGTTGAAATTCATTTGTTACATGGCTCAAATCGCAATGGAAAAAAATAATACATGTACTCACACCCACAACTCCTACAAACACACACCAAATGGTACAGCAGGACAGAGTAACACATCATGAGAAATCTTATGGAGAAAGGGCAAATATGTGTAGGTTGTTACATGTATAATTGCATTATTCTTGTTTAAGCAAGAAATGCTCTGTATCAAGAGAGTGCACAGGTATTCGGTTGCACATTGCAATGATAAATTGCCCATTGAAAAAAAAAAAAAAATTTGTTAACATCAACTCGTTTGTAATAATTAAAACAAAGATGAGCTTCACTGCACAATCATTGCAATTGACTGATATTTTGAAAATTGAACATTGTGGTTAACGGCCTAGCACTTGACATTCGGTTAAAGTTCAAATTGTCATTTTACATTGCAGTAAAACCCCATTTTTACATATTTTCCAGTTTTTGCAATATTTTTTCTAGGTTCCATTCACTCACCTACAAGTTCATCTGGCAAGTACACTTAAAAACAGTTAACATAATTGCAAAAAATGCTGCAGTGTGGATAGAGCATAAAAAAAATAGGTAAAGAGAAAACCCGTAAGAAAGCAAATTAACAAAAAACCAGAAGATATGTCTTGAGTGGTTACTTTGTGGCACATGCTGTGAATCCACCATCAACGAAACAATCACATTAAAAATGTACATAACTGTTTCGTGATTAGATAGTGAAGGTTTTACTGCTCAGAATAGTTGGATTTAGAAGCAATTTAAGTTTCTTATAGCAACTGTTTTGCAAACTTCTTTTTGCATTTATTTTGAGGTTCAGTTTTACATGTTAAGTCACAATTATTGATAGAAAACAAGATGTAGTAAAGACACTTCTGTAATAACCATATTATGTTATTTACTTTTATTGAATTTTGTCCATAGTAAGAGTTGGTCAAAGAAGAACAGAAACAAGATAACTTTGATTAATCTTTAAGCTTCCCCTTAATTTACACTTTCCCGCTTTTTACACTTTATTTTGTTCCCTTAAAAAGTATTAAAAATAAAAAAAAGTTTGATGCATGTTAAATAAAAAATTAAATTTTCAATTTTTCCAATACAGTAGACCCTATCTATATTAACCCCAGTTGAAGCCACTGTATTTCTATAATGACTTGTTTGTGAGGAACTGTGACCAATTTGGGTTAAAATAAAAAATGTGAGGGAAATCTGCCAAAAAATAAATTAGTTGCATTTTTTTTTGTTGCTACGCACTGCAGTTCTTTTGACAAGTGCTGTACAGGCCAGGCCATACATATACTCCGTACCATATACGAAGGCCACATTCTTGACAGTTGGTGATCGCCGCGCCAATGTTTACTTTTCGTTTTTGTATCCATTCGCCATCAACTGGCTTTGATGTGATGAATCAGCGTGTCCAGGAGGTGCTGCTTCATGTGGCAATTAGTGAACTACGTGGGTAGCCGCGGCAGAAGGTTTGAAGAGCGTGTATAGGGTCGTTCGTAAAAGCTGTACATGAAATGTATGTTACTTTAAAAATTATGCAGAACTTGTGAAAAATAAAACTATTGGTATCTGTTCGTAAATATATTATATAAAGCAAACAAACGCTATTCTCTTCTGGCTTGTAGTGCTTCGAAAATAACCCCACAGATGGCGCTCACATCATTTCAGCACGTGCTCTGAGCCACATTTTTTTCTCAAGAGGTAGCATCTTTATAAAGTTTACTGTTGTTCTATTACTGGCTCGGAACGAAAGGAATTTGAAATATTTTTCAGTCAAATTATTGGAAAAAATAATCCAACAATATTATGCAATATTTCTGTATGCTTTTGGAATTAATATCAAACACGTAAGGAAATCCGGGTTAAAGAGGAGGGATAAGACGTGAAAAAAGTTTTTTAAATTGAGTTTCGTTTTGGATATGGATCGTTTTAATGTGACTTTAATTTTGAACACCTATACATTTCTACTTTAGCATGAAGTTTAGTTTTTAACACTAAAAACTGCTGTTTTATAACTACGTAAAATAAAATGTATTAATTAACCTTGGAACTCTTTCTTATCACATATTTTCGGCTGGTCTAATGTGTGTCGGCAGTGCACTCAGAATAGCCAATGTAATATTAACTTTTGTTCGTTCGTGCATCAGATGATACAGGATTTTGTAAATGGCACGTTGTTTGTTTTGAATACATCAAGTGCCACTCACTGACTGTCAGAATGTAGCCTTCTTATATGAAATGAACTATAGTTCATATCTGAAAACAAGATACTATATCCCTAGGCCCCCAGCACTAGACAATATCTATTAACTCCGCCCACCCTCCATCCATCATGCAGCCAAATGTTTCAGCAGTGATGCAACCATCCTCCGTGTTAGCTATTGTGCTCTTTATCCCTTACCTTCTCACATTCCTTATGTTATTAAGACTTTTATTTCTCATGTTTTCGTTTGTTGACATTACACTCAAGTCTTTTTGGACATGCCCTCAGCTGCATGGGAGCCTACAAATTGACACTTGCAAATACAAATCTGGACTGTGAAACCACTGCAAGTCTGCCTCCTCATGTGGCCTCCACCTCTCCCTGCACCCTCCTCCCACAGCATCTGTTTTACAGGATTCATCAGAATAACAAACCGATGCGACCCTTCAGTGCGTTTATATCATAAATTGAAACCAAAGTTTCAGTAACTAGGGTTTCTGAAAGTACTGTTTATGTACAGTATAAACACTGCGAAAATGCAGTTTTGCCATATCTCAAAACAGAGGTATGTAATTTCAGTTCTTCTGCTAGGTTTTGTGAGCAGTATAAACAATGAAAGTTCAGTTTTGTCTGCAAGTGAAGCACCAAAATGTATGCAGCATCCAATGTTAGTTTTTGTAATCTATTGGCAACAACGGAGATTGCAGATACTATTCTGTGGCATCACTTTATTCGGAACACACCTCATGTTGATTTTACGCCAGAGGCAATTGAATGTGGACTTACATTGCTCGGTAAATTCTCACGCCCATCAATGTTTTTAAAATTTTGGGAGATAAGGGGAGGCTAAGTATAAGTCTCTCTAATTTTTATTTCCCAGAAGACATCTATTAAAATAAGTTTATATTTAATTAAAAAAAAAGTTTTATTTCTGTACTAGACACAATTGAACAGACTTCACGCAAAAAATTGCAAATTTTGATGTGTGGGGTTTGGGGGTGGTTCAAAATCAGTCCAAAACCGGCCAAAATATCTACTGCATCTCTGGGATAATACAGGGTTCCTACAGTTTTAGTAAAATTTATTTCCCTGACTTTTTCCTGGAACTTCCCTGACTAGCGCATGAAAAGATTTTCTGTTAAAATTTATACTAAACATTGAAAAGTTCTGATTCTATTATACTTTTCACCCTCCTGCCTTTCAACCGACCTTATCACACCTCTAAAGATGAAAATCAGAAAGCAGACATCATAAAAAAATCATTAATATAAACTTTAAAAAGATGTAAAATCTGAAGGGCTTGACATGTTAATAGCTAAGCAAAAATTATGGTATAAGATATTCAGCTTAAATTATCTCCCCTAAAAATATGGGCCATAACTCATGTAAACCTGTAAAAAATGCTGACAAAATGTAACAAAAAGCTACAACTTATGGAGATTCAGCCATCATTTAATAATATATAATTGATTTAAACTAGATACCATATAACACTATTTAACTAAAGATAAAATTTATAACTCACATTCAATGCCACAGTTACTGTTATTATCTTATAGTCTTTTCAAATACAAAAGAATCATGCCTAATTTCTGCTTTTATCTCAGTTGCTCAAAACATTTTTATTACCACTTTATTTTATTTTACAGAAAAATGAAATTTTTTTAAACAATATAATATAAAAAACGAAAAATGGAGAGGAGGGTTGTGGCTTAACATCTCGCCGACATTGAGTTCATTACTGACGGAACCAATGGCTCAGTCATTCAGGAAATGGGAAGGAATCAGCCATGACTGATGTAATGAACTATCCCAGCATTTGCCTGTAGTGATTTCAGAAACCACAAAAAAACCTAAATCAGGACGACCACACAGAGAATCAAACTGGGGTCCTCCTGAATGTACGTTCAGTGTTTTACCACTGTAACACCTCACTCGGTAAAAAATAAAAAAATAATTTGGTAAAATGGGCAGAAAATTGCGCAGGCCTACATAATTCATGCAATGTATCTATAAAAAAAATGACTAAAATGTTATAGAAACCGAAGTTTTCACTGTGAATAGAGAAATATGCCTTTGTACGAAGGATGCTACTCCTAAAATTGCTTGTCTATAAAAGTAAGGCTCTTTCTTTTTCTAGTTATTTTAATTCCATTTCCATTTCTTCCTTTTTCTTTTCATTCTCTGATCAGTCTTTTTCTATCTTCTTCTAACTCTGTGAATAGTTGAACCAACAGCCTCTTTTCTGAAATTTTGGTTTTTTCCTTATTTCTTCGTGGTTTTTTATTTTTCTTATCATGAAAGCATTTTCGAGCACTTACACATTTTTTTTTTATCTATTTCATTACATTACAAATTTTTTTTATCAATTTTTTTTTTGTTTTAGTTTTTCTATCACACCTCCCTCTAAAAACACAAGACCTGCAAATGCATGACATCAAATCTGACAACATTGTACAACTCACAAAATAAAATTATATACTTTAAATTTAATTTCTTGGGAGAAAAATAAACTTCCCTGACTTTTTTGTTGCTGCCCTAACTTTCCCTGAAAACCATATTTTTCCTTGACTTTCCCCGACTGTAGGAACTCTGCAATAATTTGGGGCGGTAAATAAACGTTTTTTGATAGAACCACAGAACTAATTTGTAGCTAGCAAACTCTATTCAAATTAAAAACAGAAGTAATAACAGTCTGTCCTATCCGACATACAGTGGAACCCTGTCATAACATTTTTCTGCTTAAAAAGCTGCCTTCTCTTGGTCCACAAACATGTTTTTCAATACAAAATTACCCTCTTCTAAAGTTTTCCCTATATAAGGCTGACATTTCTTGGGGCCCTTGAGAAATGTTATAACAGAGTTCTACTATATTTCTTATTGGGATAAGGCGGGAATAGGCCGCTAGGCTAATGATTGCATTATAAAAAGTAGACAATGCACAAGTACTCGCAGATAGACGCACACAAACAAAAGTCAGACGAACAAATTTTTTTCGTGCGGATGCGTGGTAGCGCAACATTTCACTAGCTAGGCGAGCTTCATCAGGTGGCAAGCGGTGGCACACTGCAGTCTCTTGAGTCATGGTTGGCCAACAGTGAACCTAGCGACCAGAAGGCAAACTAGGGTGAGGTGGGAAATTTGAAATGTGACAGATGGGGTATCTTATGTTTAGGCATCTGTCTGGATTTGGTGATGTATTGGTGGGCCAGTTCCCAGCGATGCAGTTCTGCACTATTATTAGGAGGTAGGGCCCTCATCACTCTGGTTGTGTAACAGGAGTCAAAGTTCTGGTTGCGAGATGCTGCATGTGCTGCAACTGGCCTCTCCTGCAAATTAAAATTTGCCCCAACTATGACTAGTTTGGTGTCTGCTCTATGGCCATTCATTCTCTGTCTCAGAGTGTTGGTGGTGAAGCCAATGTACTCTGCATTGCAATTGCTGGTAGATAAGATTTTCTGTTGCACAGTTGTAGTTGCCCTGGATACGATAAGTGATAAGTCTGATTGGTGAGCCTGCTGTTCTAAGGAGGTGGAAGACTGGTGTATAGCACAAGAGCTGCAACATGTGCTATTGCAAGGATGAAACCCCTTAGGGGTGGCAATATTTCTGATTGTGGAACTGGGTGGTAATTTGGGGTGCACCAGTTTGTTGTGAAGGTTGGGGTGTCATTTGAAAACCAAACTGGGTTGTTTGGAGAACAAGTTTCGAGTTAATGGTGATGAGGCCAGAATTTTGTGTCTACAGTTGAGAATGGTTCTGAGTTTGTCCATGGTCTCGTGGTAGGGAACACCCAGAGGGATATCTGAGTTACTGATCTTAGTTTGAGGATCTGTGGTTGAAGTGGCATGCTGAATTTGTTTGTGAACCAGGGATTTGGAGCAACCTCTATCAAGGAATGCTTTGGATATTATATCACATTGCTTAAGTAATTTTAGGTGGAGCAGATGGATTTAACTCTGGTGGCAAGACTGTACGGCAGAGATTTCTTGGCATGGAATGGATGGTAGCTGTTAAAATGCAGGTATTGAAGGTGGTTGGTGGGTTTAATGTGAACAGTTATTTCAATTTTACCATTGTGAATGGCTAGTTCCACATCCAGAAATATGGAGTGTGATTTAGAGTAGGTCCAGGTGAACTTAGGCAGGCTGTGTGAGTTGAGGTTGTTAAGGAAGTGGTTGAGATTGTCCTCAGTTGAATCCCAGATCATCCTCAAATTGACGAGCTGCAGATCGGTGGAGTACTTCTAGAGGTAGGTCCTGGGTTGCCTGGGGTTCAGCCTGCTGTCGCTTCTTCGTGCTGCGAGTCAAACGATGACCTGGTCGCTTTGGCATAGAATGCTGGGGTCAGGGCAAAAGGGAAAATGATTGAGCCGCTGCCCAGAAGGGAGCAAGATACGAGGAAGGGGGAGGTTGAGCCGCTGCCCAGAAGGGAGCATGACCCAGGGTAGTGGGAGGTTGAGTCGCTACCCTGAAGGGAGNGGAAGATCAGAAACCACTATATAAAATGTCAGTGAAAGTCAATACTCTATAATTGTCCTAACCCGAGAACACATTGAGACCTCTGGTGGGACATAAAGTGTAGAGACTTATCGCCTCCCGTACCATCGGATGGCAATCAAATGCCAGAGTTCAGGCAAGCACAAAGAATTTCTGCTGTCCATTTTCCTCTAAGAAACAGTAAACTAGGCTCAGTCCACGTGGTCACATGCCATACTAAATTTCGTAGCAAGGTGGAATGATGAGTTAAAATTGCCAAAAATAATTACCTCTAAACAGGAGCTAAAACTACATTGTACTGCACTACAAGATGGCTAATGAACCTGCCTCTTACAATTCAAAAACCCAGGGCATCAAACCCTGAGGTGATTGGTTCCCAGCTTCCTCTCCACTGAATGTGGCTTTATCATAGAGATGACATCAATCCAATAAAACCAAAGAGTATGATTAAAAAATGATGACTAGGGACAAAATGTTATAGTCCTATTTCAGGCTCAATTTTGTTCTAAAGATATAATATTTCGGTGGTGGTGCCTTTATTTTTAGTAAACATTCTAGATAGTTAAACATGCATATTTAAACACACATACATAAAAATTGCAATGTGTTGTATTTCAAGAACTATGAATGAGTATATTTTGTTTATTTAGTTTTTTTCTGTGGCAACAAAAATTTCAGTGTTATGTNTATTTCAAGAACTATGAATGAGTATATTTTGTTTATTTAGTTTTTTTCTGTGGCAACAAAAATTTCAGTGTTATGTGTTGTAAAGTATTAACATGTATTTCAGTGTTACCTCGGTTTTATAGCTATTCACCTTCTAATCTTGTCACTAATTATGACGAAATGCAAATGACACACAACAATTAAACTATTAGTAAATCAGTTGCACACACACGCACGCATGCATGCGCGTGCGCACACACACACACCAAATGAAAATAACACAAATACATATACCCAAAAGATTATTACATGGATCAAAATAAATATNCGCACACACACACACCAAATGAAAATAACACAAATACATATACCCAAAAGATTATTACATGGATCAAAATAAATATTACGAATCCAAAATTCTTAGCAAATGTCTAAAAATACCCAAACTCCTTTGGTCAGCTGATCATTATGTGACCACATTAAATTAAAAAATGCCTCAAATCATATCAAACCAAATATTTGTTTAAACATTAACCAGAAAAGTTAACACCAACAACAACTTTGGGGGTTTTAAACACCAGCGTTATCACATGCTGCATCTTACTCTCCTCCCATCTTTCTATGTAGCACTGCAGTATGTATAGTGGGCAACACAGTAATTACATTCTTAGCTACAACAGTGACAAACATACACAGCTATTGTTTATACCCGCAGTACTATGAAAGGGATCTAGCAAGTCTTCTGATCAGCCTAAAAATGGATGAGGTGAGAAGATGATTGAATACGTGGTGAATGAAAGTGAGGGAGAAAGGGGGAGGGACACTAAATCTCATGAAGAAACACAACTCTGTAATTATCAACCATAGTACCACTAAATCTACAACCGAAAATATTTAAGAATAATTTAAGATAATGACAGATAAGCTTACCCTGTAGCCACCTCCCACATCTTGATGGTCTTATCACGTGAAGACGACACTAGAAAATCTCCACCAGGCATAAAGGCCACACTCGACACATTGTGATCATGCCCACGTAGAGTCTTGGTGCACTCGTAGGTCGAGAAGTCCCACAGCTTGATTGTCATGTCTGCACTGCATGAAGCTGCAAACCAACCCACGTTATAGTCTACCTCAGCTATGACGGCAAGATTTAGACATTTCGGTGAATGCAGCATCAAAATTTACTTTCCAATTATGTATCCCTCCACTATCAGCTGGTGGGTCAAGTAAAAGTTCTCTTTTATTTACATACTAACTGACTGATTTGTCATTGTACTGCTAAACAAAATTTATGGTGTTCATCTATAAAGTTCTTACTCAAAAATTGCTAGGTTTTAAGAGTGGTATATAGANTGCTAAACAAAATTTATGGTGTTCATCTATAAAGTTCTTACTCAAAAATTGCTAGGTTTTAAGAGTGGTATATAGAGACCCCCAAGTTCATTGTTGAGCTCGTAAGGCTGGAAATACAGCATGGCTGGGTGGAGTTTCAGGGCCGAGGCATAGTCAACTCAGAGTGTNGCTCGTAAGGCTGGAAATACAGCATGGCTGGGTGGAGTTTCAGGGCCGAGGCATAGTCAACTCAGAGTGTGTGATGCCAGAGCTAGGCACGTGGAGGAGACAGACTCGCCCTATCCTCTCTCAAGCTGTGCATCATTCACTCTCAGTGATGGGCCGGGGTAACATTGCAGACTACTCCAGACTACCTGTTCAAGTCCCGCGCTTGCAGTCTGACCGTTCAACGTAATAATAGGTTTATGATTATAGTCTCTTTGCGGTTTCTTCACACTTTTGAATTAAACCTTTGAAAAATCACCCCTTGTATCACGTGATTGGTTGTTTCCGAAATAATGCCATGTATCACAAACGTTTTGTAAACTTTTGTTACCGTAAAAATACATTATTTTTTGTTCAATTGAACTTTTAATTATATTTTATATACAAATATTATTTAGTTTATAATTAATATGCATAAATACAGGGAGAGAGTAAGTGCGTTGGTAATGTCTAGTAAGAAATGGTACTTGTGCAAATTATTATATTAAACCGAGTGCACACGAACATGATACGCTGTCCCTTTGATGTCATTTTTTACGCTGGGTTAAGTTGTGTTCGCATGAGGCGGAGGAATATCCTGGAAGTAGAACTTTAGCAGGGTATCAGAAAAGGTGAACAACATTATTAGTGGTTGTTCAAGTAAATTTGCTCGTCTCATCCAGCCAATCACACGTGGTTGTATACTAATATGATTTTAACAAATGAATGATTTGTTACTATATTAAAACAGATTGCACCAGAGGGCACTGAATTCCAGCACTACTGTTCTGCAGTTCAAGCTAATCATCACCTACTGCTGATCGTCGATATGAGCAGTATTTTACAACATGTAATATTTCAAGTGAGTTAAAATCCACCTCTATGTCCATCATAGTTTTATAGATAGTTCAGGCTTCTGCAGTTGGGGCGATGTAATCTACTCATTTCTGGATGTAATGAACACAAGCTGTGAACGAAAAACTGTCTTAAAACTGTGTATATTTTTAATGCAGTACCGTATATAAGGTATCCGTTGAATAAAAGCAGCAAACTAACACAGTGTTCAAATAAACCGATTTAGTTGACCAAATATGACCTTGTGATACATCTTAGTTTGTTAAAGTGTGATATTATCCAAGTTGTAAATTGTAAACCAAACCACAGCCTTGAATGAGGTCAAATTCCTTGCATGTGAGAAAGCAGAAGGGATGTGTAAACAGCCGGCTGCCTGGCCAAGGTCACCACATACCCCTTCTAGCTTTCAACTGCCACATTGCCAAGTTGCACGCACTGTCCCGCTCATCAGCTACTTATGTTCATGCCTCTGCCAGTTAGACTTTTAGAAACAATGTTGTGGCTGAATATTTTACATTTTTGAAAATCAATTTGGGGCAAAGTTGTATAATCACTATAGTAATTTAGATATTTTTTTTAAAAATATTTTTTCCCAGCAATTTAATTTGAAAATTAAGGTGCATGTCTTACTCGGGGGCAAGTATGGTACTTCTTTAATTTAATAGTATTATTTTTGAAATTCATTTAAATACATACACTATGTGCTGTTACTAAACATAGTATTCTACAGGACATACTCTAGAATATACATGGAGATTACATATTTTCTACACAATTTTCTACTGACCCAACCTTAAAGCACTTAAAAAAAAAAAAAAAAATTTTGGGTGCCATGAGCGATTTCTTTATATATCCATGCCCCCTAACAACTTTAACAAGTGTTACCTGGTCCTGGATACTAATATAACCTACTTTAGGATGAAATGGAGTAATTTTTGCCAAGAAAGGCTTTTAACATGTCTGGTTTCTTTGAAGCAAGGACCAAAAGTGTTCTAAAACTTAAATCTATAGCTTATAATAGGAGCTCAAATGTTGCCCTAGGCAATCAAATAAATAAACATAACTCCGTGGAGAATTTATCTAATTACTCCTATAAATGGAAGGATGGCCTAACCTTACATTTACAGATATTTAAACACAAAAGTAAAACTCAAATAATAGGGAGAAAAAAAACCTACCACTCAAATAAAATTTATGTTAGAAAAATAATTACAAACAAAACTATACATATCCTGTACTATTATATTACAGAATTCCACTTCTGCAAAAGAGCAAATATCTGAAAGAAAATTATGAGCAAGAATCAATCATAATCAAAATGTTCACATGTAAAAATTTTAACAGGTGACTAAAACCAAATGAATATTAAAAACACAAGAGAAACAGACACAGAAAATGACTTGCAGTTTAACCAATAAACAACTTCTTCCAAATAAATTTTGTTCTGAAAATAAAATTTATGTATAACAACAATAAATCATAACACATATCATGACATTATTTTAAATTAATAATTTGCTGAAGGAAAAAAAAATTATTGTGAACTGCCTTGCAGTTGCTAACTGGTAAACGTCTGACGAGCTGTGACCAATATTAACGATGATCGGTAGAGGCACCGATGACTACAAGCATCTACTTGTCTGTTGAAACACACACAGTAGGATGTAGAAGTTCAAAAGGGAGTTCTGTGGTTTTTATTGTCTCATCTTACAGCTACATTTTTCCTGAAAATTCAGTGTAAATATGTGCAACGAAACACAACACATCACTTCATAAACACTGTATCTTTCAATGTCTGTTAATACAGTTGTTTGCCGATAACTATAGGCTATTCACGGTAAAGTGAGCACTTTTGAAAGTCCTCTCATTTGGAATAATAGTCAATAGATATATTTTATTTTAGTCTTGTAGACGTTAACGCCAGAGTGTGCTGGAATATGCACACTGTGTTTATTACTTGCATTGTAATACCTATTTAAAAAGGATGTTAAAAGATAAAAAATGACTGAAAGGAAAAAGTACCTAGGCCCTCAAAAGTGCTCACTTTACCGTGAACTGACTATAGCCACAATGCAAGGTAACATTTACTAATATGGTTCGTGTTTTACCAAACCAATTGTACTTGTCATTACTTTTCTTTTTCAAGTACTTTAACACTTTTGTACCTGACAAATGATTTATCATTGTTTAGTGTTTCATTTGTGTATGAATTATTTATTAAGGGGAATGAGGAAAAATGGAAGGAATGTAGAGCAGTAAAATAGGCTACCAAGCTGCGTTCTTTTACTTCCTTTCCTCTTCATAACCTAAATTTTGTTGTGGAACTTACTGTTACAGATAGACCTATACCACAACACTAATGGACTTAGGAAGAACCTTGGGTAGTTCTTATTTTCCTATCAGATAACAACACTAATGAAAGTGTACAATATTAACAAGACATGAAATAGACAATAAAGCATAAGAAAACATCAGAAACATAACACTGCACAAAAAAAAAACAAGAAATTATTTATAATACATACTAACAATACATGTAGAAATCAAATGGGGAAAACAAGAACAGGTAGGCACTCTGAGTACTACTAAAGAAGAGTTAAATAAAATTAATTCCGTTTCATAATTTTCTTTCAGCCAGAAGCAGTTCAATGGGTTACCTTAAAGGTAAGTGCAGTTTATTTTGTTTTATGATTAGACTTCCAGGACATCACCTTCAGGTCACAGTCTAAGTAGAATGCTTTGTGTGCAGGCAAAGCTAAGAATAAATAGTTGCAACATCCACTAGGCTACAACTAGCTTCACCGACTCTGCTTTTCCCACCTTGTGTACTAGAAATATAAGTGTAGCCAATAACTTCAGTGAGATTCAACATAAAGATGCAAACCAAACAAGAAATTTCAGTTGTGTAATTTGTGGTACTTGCTTCCACAGTTGAAGGAATTACATTAACCTAGGATGCAGAGAAAACACATTAAACATGAGCACTACTGAATGAATGTTATTGCACATAACATAAGACACAACTACACTGTCACTATATATAGGTCAAAACAACAGACACAATAACCCTTGAAATAAAATAAAGAAACAAATAATCCTAAGTACGCAATCCACAGTGGCTCCTCTCTTGCATCAACATGTATTTAGGTTACAACAGCAAAATTGATTCAACCTCATGACTGCATTTCCTCGCAAATTTAATATTTCTCATCAGAGATAGTCTGCACAGCATTCTCACTGTTTACTGTACCTTGTAGGCTCATTCTTGTTTTACGCAGAGTACTTTATAAGTTCAGAGTTGCATGATGATGTATAAACCTGCTTCTTCCCCTTTCAGCATTTCTAATGCATAAATAACAGTCCATCATATAGCCTTATCAATTTCTTGGTTGTGTGTTCCCATAAAGAATTGAATGGGTTGGTTGGCCGAACTAATAAATCACCAATTTTTCAGTTATTCAATTTTGACACCTTCTTGTACTTCTTGCGTTGTTCCGGCTAAAACTAATCTTGACTTTACCAGTTGGATTAATTCCTTTGGAAGTAATTTTTTCTCCTCCTCCTTTATGTTCTGTTCTTCCATCTTCAGAAGATGTTTTAGGTTAACTGGCATTGAGTAAGCTGGTTCGTAAGGACTTCAAATGGTGTGAGTCCTGTTGACATATGCACTGTATGGTTAAGTACTAACTAGAGGTGAGCCGATATCGTTTTTGAGCCTTTTCCGATATTGTCAATACAAACTTACTGATATTGCTAATACCAATGCTGCCTTGACAAGGAAAAATAACAGTTTTTCAGGTTTCAAAAAATTAAAACTTTAGTTTTAAAACATTTAGTTTAAATTTTTTTTTAATTACTGTATATTTGTTTTTATTGTTTTAGTGATAGACCAAACTGTTAAGATAAATAAAAATCTAGGAACCAATTACTAGTTAGTAATTAAGCATATTTTTAAGACAAAAATAATCTAAATTGATGTAAAAAAAACGAGTAAGATGTGATGCACATATGAATTATGCATATCATGTATTTGTAGTATTAACATACCTTTGTTTTCCACAATACTACATGGTAGAAGGTCTGTGCATATGATTTTTCCAATGAGACTATTTATTTTCACAGTGCAAGCATGTGATGAAGGATAAGGTTTACTTTTTTCCATTAATTCATACATGTTATGAAATTTCGGTTTAGACCTGTTTACATCAGGGCTAGATGAACATGTAGCCACACAATCGTTATCTGAAATTTGTGAAGTACTCACAATTATGGCATGGTTAGGAGTGTTTTATCTGCCAAAAAGCTGTGTTGAGAGTTGTACAACATGCCTAGGAGGACACTGTTGTAATTTGAAGCTCTTCCACTTCAAAGGGTGCGTACACTCAAGGTGCCGTTTTAAGTTTGTGGTACTATACGACCTAGATGATGTACCGCCTCTCGAAACCAAACAATTGCAAACAGCCTTGCATTCTTGCAGGTTGCTTAGGGGGTAAAAAAATTCCACACGTCACTTTTCCTTCCAGCCATATTATTTGTTTTTTTGCTGGCACATGCAAATAATTTCACCACGTTCATTCCCTAACCTAACACCGCCATATTATTGCAGAAGAAAGGAAGGGGAAACCCCCCCCCCAACCAATACCACCCTGTCTGAATGGCGCCGCGCTAGGCAGCAGTAATGTGCAGCATGTAACCAACATTACAAGATTACATAATTTTTTTTTATGCATCGCCATGTTCGCGGTTGGACATGAAACTACTAAGACAAAATATTTATGGAGGTAATCATAAATATTAATTATTGTTAATATTAAATATGTCTTAGGCCGATTACATGTTAAGTTTTGTTCATGCGTCAAGCTTGCCCACAGAGAGAAAATTTAGTAAACGCAAATGCTAGCTACTATTGTTTTGTTGTATACATGTTTTGTAAACAATCCTGCAAAAGTGCCTAATTTTGCTTTAGAAATAAACACAGCCAGTTAGATACTTTAGTAAAAACCAATTAAAAAATATTTATTATTTTAATAAAACCAAATAGTGCACTAATCCACTCCAATTATGGCAAGATGAAAATTGCATCATCTTAAATTCTTAGGGCAAAATATCTGTTATAATATCGGCGATTTAAACATGAATTGCAAACAATTCCGATAATTACGATATCTGCTGGTTTCGATATATCGGTACCGATATCGGCTCAGCCCTATACGAACCCAGTTGAAGGAATTTTGTCACTGCAGTTTTGTTAATTTTGGTGGCAGTAGACTGAGAATATTCCAGATAGTACACATGCACCTTTCCACTGGGTTACTTTGTGAATGCCAAATGGAATTTTTAGTACGTACAATGTCTAACGCTCTGACGATATTCTGCCATTGGTTAGTAGTGAACTGGCTACCATGAAACGATAATAAGTAGCATCTAATAATAATAGTAATAGTAGAGTGTTATTTATGTAGTGTTTGTGTTGCAATTATGTTGTTATAACTGTATGGTAGTTGTAACTTTGTTCGTAAAATAATCAATATATGTGGATTGACCCAGCTATAAACATTTGCAAATTGCAAACTACTCAGCAGCATTCCATAAAAATGAATTACAAAACGAAATTTCAAAAATGAATAGAGGTAAGATACTGAAACCGACAAGTCAATTCCTTTCACAAATCTACTAGCAATAAAACTATCAAAATTACTGTGGAACATGTTATTTAATTTGAAGGAGTTAATGTTAGTAACAGATAAATGTATTTTCAGAATTTTATTGCTTAACTTTGATAATTAGAAAAGGAAGAAATGAGTACTGCCCTTGTATGTAATTTAGGTTGTTATAAGAAGAGACATGATAATAATTAAATACACCTCCCGCACAAAATGTATTTAGACGGAGGGGAGGGGGGATGTAAATTATGTTGCCTAGCTCGACATGCTCACTAATGCAATTTCACAGTAATGATGTGCTGATTGATGCCTTATTTGTGAAGTTATTTAGTTTATAAGTAATTCGGTGATACTAATTTCTGGGGTTTGTTATGCACCGGCTTCATGAACACTGATTTTCTCTACCACAGGGGCGGGTCGTTAAAAGCCACTGGTACAATTACAAAGTTCCAAAAATAAAATTAACTACTTCTCAAAATTTTAAATAATTAATGTTTTATTTTACCATGGTGCGACAGTAGCAACAAGCGTGCAAGGCTGGATAATTATGGCCGTGTCAGCTGATAGCGTCGCTCAGGAAAATCTACCAAAAACTTGCATCTTGAAAAACTCCAAAAAATCTAAAAACCTCTTCTTAATATGTCTCGTCTGTTCCCCGACAAACTAATTTTAGTTGTTACTTCCTAGACCTTAGGGTGGCACAGCAAAAGCTAAAATTAAAATTGCTGCAGTAATTAAGAATATTTTAGCCATTTTTAAAAGCAACCAAGAATGTCGCCTCTACCAAAGACATCACAAACGTGATACAACAAAGAAGTCATAAGCTAAAACATAATTCCTTGGCACTCAGATTAATAATAAAAACATTAAGAAGACAATAAAATTACAATAAGTAAAATTTGTAATTAAATGGGTAGGTGTAGGAGACATTATATAAGGTCATTCAAAGTTCAAGCAGGGGGCATTACTTAATTAAAATTAGCTGAAAAATGTAGGAGATTATTAAATTACATAAACAGAAATAAAACATTAATAAACAATCTGTTACCGCAACCGGTACACAAGGTTTACCAACTTCATCAATAAATAACTGACACCAACAGCTCCTCAGGGATGACTGCTTGATGCAAATTCTCCAGGGGGTGCTTACGCTTTTGACAAGCATCACAAGAAGTTACAACCTCACTAACTGTATTAAGCATACCTGGCCAAAACATTTGTCTGCATAGTGTTTCATAGTTATATAGTTCCCACATGACCTAATAAAGCATGAACTTCACTAACAACTTGCTTACAAATTTGTTCCGGTATCACAGGCTTTCCAAAATCTTCAAAGCAAGGTTTTGATGTACTATGCTGAAATAAAATTACCTCGTCTGACTTGCAATAGGTTCTGTGAATCTTGTGGTCTTCAGATACCTGCATAATCCTCTGCAATACTTTCTAGCAAAATTCATCTCGCTCTTGTTTCTCCTTAAGATCCTGAAGCAAAATTTTTAGTTTTGGGCTGGACTGTAACTCATCAGTTTTCCCTACTGCTACATTAAATACTTGAATTCCCATCAGGAATTCTACTTAAGCAATAAGCAACTTTATTTTCTCATCCTTTAATGTAGCAAATTTCGACATCAGGTTCTTGAAGTAAAAAACACCAACTAGTCAAACTGTAACCAAAAATTTTGCTAGATTGAGGCAGGTGAGAGCTTGGTGAACTGTCAACAGGTAAATTTTCTCACCACTTAATATATCCCTAAATTTTTGGAGTAACCCTATGATAGCTAGCGCTTTCCGTTCTGCGACAGTATAATTTGTTCCTGCACTGTTAAGGTTCCTGTTTGCTATTGCGACAACCTTCTCAATCCCATCTTTGTCTTCTTGAGACTGTTTGACCCCCAATGCATATGACGAAGCATCAGTATACAAAATAAATGGTTTTCCCTGTGGCGGACGATATAAAACACAGTCATGCAAAAACAAAGACTTCAGATCTTGAAAAGCAGTTTGTTCTGCTACCCCCNGGCTTGATCTTTTTTTAACAAGCGGAACATGGAATAGCAACCTGTGCAATTTTGTTGGAATAGTTCGTGTAAAATCCAACTACACCCAAAAAAAGTTCTTAAACTGTAACATTCTTAAGTGCTGGGAACTGTTTAATGAGTGAAGAGATTTGGACAGCTCTTAACAGCGAGGTCTTGAGAGCCAAGAAACTGTTTATTACTTTGTAGATTATCTGGTGCTGTTCGAATGCCCTGTAGTGTTAGAAAATGGCCCATGCGTGGTAATTCTTATAGACAGAAAATAGATTTCTTTATTTTCACAGTCCTTCCTGCCCGACTCAGTGTTTCCAAAACTATACCTATAATATCTATATGCTTCAAGTGCTATTCAAATGAATCTGATATTATCAGGATGTCATCCACATATGTGCAAGCAAAATCTTTACACTTCCCTAGGATTCTCTCTAGGCACATAGTGAATTCTGCCACAGCACTGCTGAGACCGAATAGCATAATCTGAAACACCTACTGTTGGTTACAGAAAATAAATTATGTGTTCTGTCTCAATGACTCTGCCAAAGGAATCTGCCAAAGGAATCTGCCAACAGCCACGTGTTAAATACCTAACTGGAATTTCTGCCAGGTACCTCTGAAAAACTTAACAGATGTTTAAACAAAACATGGTAAAAATTACATTTTTGAGTATAATTTATAATAGTAGCTACAGCAATAGCTTGCAAAATCTCTTCAGTCAATGAATTTACTTTGTATAACTGTCCACTCAATCGAAATAATCCAAAATATTTCTTCAAAAGACTAAAAAAATTATCTGTAACGTGCCAGGCATCAGAAACAACAGGTGCAGGAAAACTGTCTGGAGCTGTAATCAACCTACCACCAAAATTGAATATCAACCAACCTCCAAAATTGAATATAATTTTGAATTGCATCATAAAATCTGCACCAAGTATAAGGTGTTTTGCTACCATAATCTTGGTTTCTCTTAAACCTTAAATTTCTAATGTAGTGAAGATAATTTACAATCTGACTTGATCTAGATGATGTACCCATTTTTTTCAACCCTGGAACAGGTAAATACGGTAACTATTGTTCTCAATTTCCTGTACTAGTGTTTCACTGATACAACAAACTTCAGCTCTGCTATCAAGCAGTGTAAGAACAGATATTCCACACAATTTTAAATTAAATTCTGGACACTGGTAAATGTGGAATTATTTCAGAAATTTCATTGCACATGTTATCAGACTTCTCCTTCAAACCAAAATTGGGGATCAGCGCTCGGAGACAGATACCGCTATCGCGGTCCCGTTCTAGTTTAATTGCTCGGGCAGAACCATCTTCTCCAGCAGTTCTTTATGAACGGTTGATTTTGTGTTGAGCGTGAGAATGCATAGGCCATGGGATTCAGAGGTGTATTTCCCTGGAAATATACCTGCATTGGATGAATTGCATAAGGTACAGCAGGCTGTGCATTCCTTGCATGTGGTATAAATGTTGGTGGAATGGTAGGTATGAACAAAGGTGGAGATTGAGATACATGTACAAAATTATTTGCCTGTATTGTATCATTTTGTGGAGAATTAGTTGTACTTAATTACAAACTGTTTTTCTTAGATACTCCCCTATTTACTATCTTTTAGGTTCCTACCTTTGCCCTTGTATCCAGGACTGCATCTTGTCTTCCAATTACATTTTGAATTATCACCAGTTTTACCATTGTGATAATGGTTAAAATCATCATCATGCATAAGCTCTTATGTGTAAACACAACTTTTATGTGGGTTTTCATTTTGTTGTGTACGCTTACTTTGAGCACCTGCGTATAATGGTGGATTGCTTATACTAAGTGACTTTTCCTTGACTCTATCTTGACGTTGTCAGGATAGTCTGTCCAACTGATCTTAGTCGTAATAACTGGAATCTTAAATCTGCTAAATCAGTGTAGGATCTACCTGACCACTTTTCCTGGTAGCGTAGAGGTAACTGTGTAAAAATTACCTTCACAAACTCATCATCTTCCATCTTCGCGGAAAGGTGGTGCGCTCGTATACGTAGCTAAAATGCTCCTCAAGAGACTTCCCCAGTGGTGGGT
This sequence comes from Clitarchus hookeri, assembly GCA_002778355.1. Lineage (NCBI taxonomy): Eukaryota > Metazoa > Arthropoda > Insecta > Phasmatodea > Phasmatidae > Clitarchus > Clitarchus hookeri. The sequence goes on along the minus strand of NQII01000173.1, from coordinate 1,011,356 downwards.
CAAATTTCTCCAGTGGTAAATTAACATGCAAATTCCCTTGTATTTTTTAATTCCAAAATTGTTTTATGAATTTAGAACTAAAATCTTTAAAACTATGTGTGGTGTCACGAATTACTCCCCACCAATACAAGGCTGTTAATTTCAGACTGAAACCTAAACATCGAAGTTTATCAGCATCAGTTAGACCGAAACATATTTGCATACTCTTCAAGGTGTTTTAAATAAGTGAATGGGTTTTCCTTGCTATGGCCCAGTGAATATCAGAACCCCTCCTTCCACTGTTTAGCGGGATGATGAATCAAAGCGGCTGTAGGGTTTATTATCGCAGACAGAGGAATGCATTATTGCCGGTATGAAAGGGTGAGCTGCGACCTTAACCTAGATTACCAGCTGCGTGCGCCATGTTTTCTGCTTCATCCTCCCGTTCCACTTGCAACTCTGTCAACACGCCTTCCAATTTCCTGTCAGTTTGAGATAATAACACTTTCATATCGGAGATCTGTCTTTCTAAACTCTCATATGTGCAATGGTGTGCCCTTTCAGTTTGACTGAGACAAATTTTCGAGGTGATTTTCTAAAGAAATTAACTGGGTGTTTATAGCAGCCGGGAAATTATTTGCATCCAATACTGACATTTGTAAGACCCTACCTTCAATTTATACTATTTTAGTTTCCACTTGAGGCAGCTGCAGTGTGAAATTTTCATGTGTTGCGTCCACATTGTCTCGTAGATGAATCACAACTGTAGTATATTGGCAGCAAACTCAGTAATTCTGCTTTACAAATTTGTTTTGAAGTGACATATTTTTTTCAGCTAATCGTTTTTCCAGATTAAGTTGTGCCTTTTTAAGTGAAACAATTTGCTCATTTTGATTGGTAAATTTATTTTCCATTTTACTGACCAAATTACAAATACTGTTATTAATTTCATCAATCCACGTATCCTGTGTTTTTACTGATTCACGCAATTCAGATCTCAACTCCTGTAATTATACAGTTTGCAAAATTTTAATTTCCTGTAATTGAGTAATTTGTGAAACTTTAATTTCCTCTGTGTGGTTTGTGAAACATTCATTTCCTGTAATTGAGCGAGAATTTATGTTAACACATCATGCGTTATTAGAGTTAACATTGCTATTGCTAGCTGTCATTTCATGACCTTTTATGATTTTATGTGGTGCGGTGTCACCAGTCCCCCATTTTGTGAAAGGTTTGATTCATTTGAGTCGTGCGATGGAAACAGCTGTAAACCGTATGCGAGATATCTCCTCGCTTTCCTTTGTGCTTGTATTTCCCTCGTTAACCATTTTCTTCCTTCTTGCTCTCGATAAGCATAGAACTGCGTACGAAATAAGAGACTCTATTTTCATTAGTCATAGATCATAGCTGTACATACGTGTCTGTAACAAATGCAATTAATACTTTCCGTGTCCGGTTTATTTTCCGTACCCCGCGTTGGGCAGGCAATCTAACTATTCCTTTGTTAAATAAAAGTACGGATAGTGTACAAAAAATGTGAATAGAAATTAAAATTAACAAAAATTGTGCGTGAGCACCAAAAGCAGACATTAGGTAACTTAATGTGACTTATAGGACAGTACAAACATCATTAACCCTTTAAAATGCCCAAAACACAATACCTTCAAAAACTCATAGGAGAAATACAAAAAACTTTAAAATAAGCAATATTCTATTTGGAATAAAATGAGGAGAAAAAAACCTGAGTTTAATTGGACGAAATTCAAGAGGCAGTCAACACATTAAGTAATCTTGAATAAAATTAAATAATAATGCAGCTTATTTAATTCAACCTGAAGACATGAAATGTTTTTTTGACAATGTCTACATCCTTCCTTACAAAATTTGATTAAGGGGAAAAAAGGGGAAAGCTAGAACTGTTTTAGTATATATACTTCCCTCAAATGTGTAAATAGTTAATTAATTTGCTTCATGTTATTAAATATGAGTGCTCTTTAGAAGAATAGAACAAAGTTAAAAAAAAAATATCTAATTTCCACGGTGGCTTCAGTGGTAAGTACTTGAATGACTTACTGGCCACTGAAACATTTGGACGAAAAGTTTAATTTTGGGTGCCACATAGGATCTTTTTATAGATTCACACCCCTAACCACATTGCAAGTGTTCCATGGTCCTGGGTACTCTATCCTAATTTAGGATGAAATGGAGTCATTTTTGCCAAGGGATTCTATGAAGTAAAGACCAAGGATGATCTAAAACTTAAATTTATATCATATTATAGGAGCTCAAATGTTTCCCTAGGCAAACAAATAAATAAACATAACTCCATAGAGAATTTGTCTAATTACTCCTATAAATGGAAGGATGGCCTAACCTTACATTTACAGATATATATATATATAGATATTATATAGATATATATATATACATATATATATATATACATATATATATATATATATACATATATATATACATATATATATACATATAATCACTAATTGAAGATGTAAAAAAAACCTCAAGTAAAATTAATGTTAAAAAAATAACTTAAATTAAATTCTGTATGATAAAAAAAAAAAAAAAAAAAAAAAAAAAAAAGGGGGGGGCATATCCTATAGTATTACTATATTTCAACAGACTACTGTTAAAACACAATTGTTATCTTCAAACTGTAGCCATGTATCATTCTGTCATTGCTATTATGCCAATGCAAAATATTTTTGTAAAAAAACACTGAATTCAATGCACACATTTTTCTCACATTCTAACTTATGTATTATTTCATGGCAGGCAATCAAATAGTGACATTAGCTAACTTCAGTACTCAGCTGGGGCTCTGCTTACTTTGTATAATTCAAAGGGGACTGAAGAAGGGTTGAAGGGGGCAGCATTACTTTAACATTCCTTTGCAGTTCTTCTTACGAGGCAATTATTTTTAATTGCATATTGTTTTGATGGAATAGTGAAAAATTTTGCTTGTATGCAAATAACATTAAAATCATAAAAACTTGGAAAGCTGTAACTTTACCGAATTAATAAAATGTGATAAATGTGTTGCTGTTCATACAGATACGAGTAATAAACACATGTGGTATTTTTACCAATGTTTACCTCTCACTACTTTAGTATTTTCTATATAATAAAATTTTATTCTTACACTACAAAACAAAGTTGAAAGGGTGTATTTTTAGGCCACTTACATTTCAAACATTCTAAAACTGCAACTGTTTCAAAATACAGTGAAACTTTGTATTTACGTTCTTGCTTTGTACGTTTTCCTGCAATTAACAACTTATTTATTTAGATACAGTTTATTTTACATTAACTTCAGTGTTTCACATCCCCTAAAATTACATCATCTGATAAACGTATATCCTGCAATCTTCATTTACAAACACCTGAGATAGACGCCATATTTCTTTGTCACTGATTTTTAACCATAGAGTACTATGTTTGTAACACTGAAAACTTTCAAAGACATGTTTCGTTACAATCAAACTCACATTTTTTTGTTTACACCGCGGCATCATAGAGATTTTCGCAAGCAGTTAGCATTTCGTTTTTTTCACCACAGCGCCATAGAATCATTGCAAGAATTAAATGCAATAAAATGATTGTCAACTATCGATTGAATATATATTATTTATAAAACACACAAATTTACTGTTTGTAATCCTAATATCTCCTGTGTCCCACTAGAAATGTAAACTACTACCAACATTTACCTTACGAACAAACAGAACTGCATGCTGGAACAATGTGGCACAAGTCATTAAGACGGAATATAAAACTTCGTAATATTTATAAACACCAGAGGTTACACAGTTTATTTTTAATTATTGCAACAAAGAACACACTAGAATTAATCTTTAGATTTCTTAATTAAATTCAATACTTGACAAAGTATTCAAAGACTGAGTATATATGAAACAATTAATTATGTAACTAATGAAAACGCAACTAAGGCCCTGCAGTGCACCCCTTCACAAATTCAAAATAGTTTAACCTTAAATACAATCAACAATTTGAAAATTATTGAGAGTTCTTTTGTAAAACACAAGCCCTCCCGACCTAAATAACCAGCAAATCATTGTCAGACGAACTTGGCCAAAAATAAATTGGTGTAGCACTTAGCTGCACCACATCACGATGGGAAGTAAATGTGCCACTAGGAGGCATACGAGTCCCTCCAACATTCATAGCTGCAAGATACTGAATAAGAACTTAATAGCAGCATGTGCCACTAGGAGGCATACGAGTCCCTCCAACATTCATAGCTGCAAGATACTGAATAAGAACTTAATAGCAGCATGTGCCACTAGGAGGCATACGAGTCCCTCCAACATTCATAGCTGCAAGATACTGAATAAGAACTTAATAGCAGCATGTGCCACTAGGAGGCATACGAGTCCCTCCAACATTCATAGCTGCAAGATACTGAATAAGAACTTAATAGCAGCATGAGCCACATAACCAAGTTCAGTGAACAAACAGCATGCCTCGAAGGCACATTCTGCAAGCCTTTGTCCAGCTAGATGAGTTTGAGAGTTGCGGCGTTGTCGGCCTCCGAGAGGCAGGTTGGACGTTTCGGCGCATTGTTCGCCACTTGAACCACTCTGGCTGCAATGTGAATCTGCATTGGCCACAGAGGGAACAGGAGGGTACACACATCTATAGAGAAAGCTCAGGTTGACTCCTACGGACCACCAGCAGGGAGGACCATTTCATCATACGACAAGTTTTAAGCACTCATTTCATTGCGCGACAAGCTGTAAGCACTCCACTCGCATCACCGTGCACCATCCAGAGACATGTCACTGCAACTGGGAATACACCTGTGTCCACCAGTACCATATCCAGGCGGCTAGTAGAGTGGGTGTCATCACGGTGTCCCTTACAACGGCTACCATTACGACCTGAGCATTGCCAAGCACGTGTGACCTGCCAGGAACGAACAGCAGGGCAACTTGCAGATTGGAGCAACGAATCACAGTTCTGTCTGGATACAAATTACCACCAAATTTGAGTCTGGAGATAGTCCTAGCCAGTGCCGTGATTCATGCTTCATTGTAGAGTGGCACACCACCCCAACAAGAGTAGTCATGGTATGGGGTGCCATTTCCTACAATTCCAGCACCCTACTGATGGTGATTGAAGGAAACACTGATGGTGCAGCGATACATGTAGAAAATTCTACAACCATGCGCACTCCCTTTCCTAGTGCAACTTTACAACTTTATTTTCCAGCAGGATAATGCCCGGCCTTACACAGTGCACGTATCTCTGGCTTGCCTTCATGATAACTTATTTCTTTGGCCAGCAAAGTCCCCAGACCTCTTGCCCATTAAAAACGTTTGGGACCAGATTGGACGGCCACTTCGGGCAGTGGCAACTATGGCAGATTTGGACAGTCAGTTGTGGCAGGATGATCCTCAGGAGAACCTCCGACATCTATATGCCTCCATGCTCGACCATATCGCTGCCTGTCTCCATACTGTTGTGGTCCAACACCATACTAAAGTATATACTGCAAGTGTGGGTCCCCTGCAATACATGCCTGGTGTGGTACAATATTTTTATGTTTTCTGTATACATACTATAATGTCCTGTGTCTGTACCCACTTATGTGCCCCTGCGAAAGCACCTGTCAGGAGATAGATTTTTTTGCAAATGACGGTACATACATGCTTACATACATACGTATGTACATTACACATGTACATTACATACATTTATACGCACGTGCATGCATGCATTCATTTATTACCTACATACATTCACACATACAAACACAGATAAACAGATAGGTAGAGAAATTGGTAGACAAAAACACTGCTACAGAGAGAAATTAAAAGAGATAGAAATGGAAACAAAAAGAGAGAGATACATAGTAGTGTTTAATAACCCAAGGTTTTCCACACTGATTGTAGTGAAGTCGAATGAAGATGGAGTAGTGACAAATACAATCATGGGGGAAATAGGAGTATCTCAAGAAAAGCCAACAGCAATGTTTGTCAAATTTCTCTCATGCAAGAATCAAGATACAGCCCTGACGGGAATTGAACCCATTTCACCCTGGTGACCACCACACCTTCCCTTCCAGTTATACAAACATCCTGCCCTTCGCAGTCACTTACCCATTTCAGCCATCATACATTTGCAAAATATTAAGTATTCACTGACCTAGCAGTTTCCCAGTTGGGTCAAATGCCAAGTCCTGGACTGCATCTGTATGGCCTTTGAGAGTCATCTCATGCTCCCCGCTCTCAAAGTCCCACACTTTGATAGTGGCATCCTCACTGGAGGATGCAAATAGGCTGTACACTGGGTGGAACAACACCTGTAAGCCCCATCAGTACACAGTCACCACACCAACACAGTATGTACTTCCCAATAAATGCCAGTGAACCATATACAAACAGTTCATGCAAGTCTGTGGCTCATAGCATTTAGTTAGTATTTTTACACTTAATTTTTATATTGAATAAAAGTTATTGTTTATTAACAAATCAATAATCCCTGTATTATCTGTATTCCACATTAAAACCTTAAAACTGTTATAGGTAAATTATTTTAAAAAAAAAACTTTATTTGTATAAAAGAAAAGTAAAGAGTAACTTTATGTTATTAGTAAAATGCTCGTACATTTTCATACAAATAATAGGGGTTGTTCTGAACCTACAAATTTTAAACACCATTAGGGTACACAGTTCTCACATTTTTACAAGAAACATGATTGAAAAAATTAATAAAACATTGCCTCTATCTCAAACTTTCCTAAGCCACATTTTGTCACCATAATAAACACAGTTAACCACATCCTAAACAAACCCTGATACATTAAAACACTTTATAAAATAAGCCATGGCCTCAATAGACAGTTTTAACTGATACCTCGGGGCTGGAAAAAATACGCAAATAGCAATAAATGAAATTTTTTGGTGAATATCAACAATAAACAAGATTGACAAAGTGAACAAAAAAGCTCATTAATAAGTGTATAAATAACCACTAAAATAATAGTTTTGGCAGGACCTTTTTGTTTATAAAGAAGAGTTTTTCATTGTAAGATTATTTGTAAGTTCTGGTTTTTTTTTTTTTTTGGGTACTATCCAGCAACCACTAGTGGTGCCCACTTATGGTCTGTCTCATATAAGTTGGCGAGCTTTTGATAGTCAGTGAGTGGCAACTTGACGTATGCGTAACAAACAACGTGCCATTTACAAAATCCAGTATCAGCTGATGCATGAATGAATGAAAATTAAAATTACACTGGCTATTCTGACTGCACTGCCGACGCACATCAAACAAGCAGAAAATACGCGGACAAGAACAAGTTTCTTAATGAATTAATACGTTTTATTTTAAGTGTTCACAAACCAGCTGTTATTAGTGTTACAAACTAAACTTTGTGCTAAAGAAGTAATTTATATGTGTTCAAAATGTAATGGACATTAAAACGGTTCATATTCAAATGAAACGCAACTTCAAACATTGGGAGTTCTGTTTTCGTCGTATTCCCACTTTCCCCACCTTCCATACATGCTTGATAGCAATTCCAAAAGCCTACAGAAATATTAAAGGGTATGGTTGAATATTTTTTTCAAATAATTTGACGAAATATATTTCAAACTCTTGTCGTTTTGAGCCAATAAAAGGAGAAATGTGAACATTTACAAAGATGGAATCAAGAGGCAGGTCAAAGTGCTGCTACCTGTTGAGGTAGCTCACAACAAGCCCTACCATGCCATCTGTTACAACACGCCCTTCCACGCTACCTGATAGCAAGATCCCGAACTACAACTAGTTAGAAACAATATAAAGTTTTCTTGTTTAAAATAACCAATTTACGAACAGATACCAATGGTTTTATTTTTCCGCGAGCTCTGTATAAATCTTTAAGTATTCCGTGTACAGCGATTTTAATTTCTAGTAATTTATATTGGGCCGGTAATCGTTTTCGTTAGCTAACGTCCATTACATGCAAAGTTCTCCAGCAAACCCAAATTTTTGTTGTTTTCGTGTTGTTACTATTCTGTATTAATGAAACAAAGAAAATGGGATGTGCGTGGGTAGTTTTGAAGAATTCTTACATTATTCCACACCACATATTTCTAACTCAAGCTGTTTAGTATCAGTAATAGCAGAATAAATGCTTTGCAAAAGTCGTTGGTAAGTTGTTTGTTAGTGAATGAAAAGAGCGTTGTCAAGCAAGTTTCCTGAATTACTTTTATTTCCAGTCTTAAAATATTAGCTGTAACATCCAAAGTGTGATAAGAACAACAATTATCATTTCGCAAATGTAGTAACGACACAATATATTAATTATTGGGATAAGTGGTTTACGTTCTTTCATTTTGCGAAGCTTCGTAATATTTTATTGGGATTCAAAATTAAAGCCGTGGTAGTTTGTTTATCGCGGTAGTTTGTTTACCGGACATACGTTTACTTTTTCGAAATCTTGAACTGCAGGTCGACAGTTTTTATTTTAGAACATTTGATTATTTTTTACTGATTATGCGGTTCGGATGGCTACGCAGAAGCTTTCCGAACTACAGGTGACAGTTTTTATTTTAGTAGATTTGATTATTCTTTACCGACGATGCAGTTCGGATTGCTATGGCTGGCGGATGCCGGCTGGCGGATGCCAGCATCCGTGCCCTTACCTGAGGGGGAGGGGGGAAGGCCTGCAGCATAAATACTCTGTGTGTATATCTGTGTATATCGCTTGAAAATTGTGAAGGACCAGAAATGCAACAACAAGCAGTAGACAACCGCCGAGCAGTCGATAACCAGGACTCAACGAGGTCGCGTCGGACGTGGCGCACAACCCCCACACCGGCAAACTTGAACTTGCTTGTTTATTTCTCCGCCAGTGTGGGAGGTCGATAGGGTGCCAGGAGGGAACTGACGTCCCTCCTGCCTTCCTAACTTTTTCTTGCAAGGCACGTTTTCAAGACGTAAATGAATAATTAAACGACTGTGGCGCTGCTCTCTGTTGGTTAGCCTGTATACCTGTTCGTACTCTGCATATTTCAAGATTGTATGTGAACTGTTTCATTGGAATGGTAAATAAAAGTACAGAGTAATAAACAAACATCGGACTTTATTCATATTTATTTGGCGCCTTTAAAATTTCATGCTTCTACCAACTGAGCTAACATAATTGTAATTTCCATTTGTCATAACCTTGATGTGCAATATTACAAATATGGTGGCCCTAACGCAAGGCTGCAATAATACAATGTTAACCCAAATTCGTTGTCTGTAATAAATAAAAATAGGCAACAAATATTTATTTTTTTTGAAAGGTTTTCTGTTTTTATGTTCAAAACCTACAGATTATTTAGACAGCCATTGAGTCTATAAATACCTTAACATTTGTTTAGCATTACAATGGAAAATGGATTAGCTGACAGCGTGTTAGTAAAATAAATATAGAGCTGCCACTTGACACACCAGTTGATGGTTAAGGATACATAAACAAAAAGTAAATATTAGCACTACTTTTGTTGAACTGTCAAAATCTTGCCACGTTACATGAAACAGAGAGTAGTAAGGTATGTGCATGTATTTTAAAGGTTAGGTTATGTATTCGTTTTTCTTACAATTATTGCTGGTGAAACTATAGGACTTCAAATTCAACTTGAAATTGCAAAATTAATAACTCATTGTTGGACATTTTATAAAATTAAAGACATAGGCCATAAGCACAAATTAAGATATAAATACACAATGAAAAATACTTATGTACGTGTTATACGTGAAGTTATACTACTTTGGCGTGACTAAAATAAAATTTTATTACTTATGCAAATAATTTATGTAACTAGGAAAACGATAAAATGACCAAAGAAAGACATTAAATACAATTAGTAAAGGTTTGATTAAAGTACATATTAAAATACTTACAAAAATTAACCTCAAATATTTGAAAACACTTTCTAAATTTTATTACAAAATTCTTGTCACTAACAAATTTTTCACAGCACAATGTAAGTAAAATTAATTAATAAGGTGTGTGTGTCATATATATATATATATATATATATATATATATATACACACACACACACACACATATATATATATATATTTATTTGCAATGAATTACTAACATAAATTAAATGTTTTTCAATTTGCTTTTACATGAACCGATTTTCTGTCGGTTTTAAATATAACCACGTGCTATGTTGTGTACCTTGCGTTTGCATATAGCTAGAAGATACGCGCATGCGCTTTAGCTAGACGATACGCGCATGCGCTTTGGGTCATACCCCTACCACGTTCACTATCAAATTTCATTACACTGTGCAGTGCAACTATACGCGCATGCCCGTTGCAACCCCTACCACGTTCACTGTCGAATTTCGCTACACTGTGCGCGCGCAACTTCTGCCGTACACTAAACTTTAACCCTCAACGTACCAAAATAAGTACAACTTCAAAAATTACAGGTACTATTATTCAAATGTTTAATACAGTTTTCAATGTCAATTTAGTTAAGTATATGTTGTTACAGGATGTAGCAAATTAATTATTGATCAAAGCTATAGGCCTATATGCAAACAGGGACACCATGGCAAAACATTCTCCAAATTTATAATGCTCAACATTTAATCTTGACGACAATGTGTGCAGGGAAAGTAATTTATATAGCTTGTACGTGGAAATTTGGTTCTACACAAAAACCAGGAGAAAATTCTAAAGATCAAAAAAGCATAAGACCCAGTTCAGTTAATGCAATTGATTTAGGAGCATACACATCTCGCCACAAAAATCAGGAAATGCAAGGAATAGAAAAGAAAAAAGAAATACCACCAGCTATTTGGATTTTGAATCACTTTCAGAAGACTCTGAAACCGAAGACAAAGCTGTCCCACATCAAGAAGGTGACAGTAACGAATAGTAGATTGTGTGGGCTAAATTAATGGAAGAATAAAATAAAATAATGGCATGATAATAGAAATAAATAAGTAAATAAAGATGCTTTGATATTAGCACTTTATGTTGTTTACACATTGTATGAATATTGTGATAAGTAAAATAATGGCACTGAGTGCAACAGTGTTAATGTTAAATAAGACTGATTGTTATAGTGAAACTTTTTTTGTTAGTTTAAGAAATAATATTTTGTACTATTGTAATTCTTAAATTTAATTATCTGCATTATGTATTAAGCTATGTTACATGTAAAGCTTTAGTAAAACTTAAGAGCTATTAATGTGTGTGCCGCAATAATACTATTTTCTCACTGTCTAGATTAATGGTATCAACTATCAAGAATTTTTTAAATACACAATTTAGTGTCAAAAGTAAACATGATAATTAAGATTATTACTTGTCTTTAGTGTACATTAATGATTAATTTCTCAAAGTTTCCTGTAGTTTCAATTTCTCTGAAAGTTTCCAGGAAACTTTCAATTTCATAAATTTCCAGCATTTACCCAATCGCTATTTACAAATACTTATCATGAACTTGTCAAAATTAATATAAAAGTCCATATAAAGTAAATCATTTGTATTGTATTTATTAGCATCCAATGTTTTGTAGACTAACTGTTTAAAAATACAGTAGGTTGGAGCAAACATAATAACAGTGAAACTGAAGAATTCATCTGAAGAGATTTATTACCACTTTAAACAGAAGCTTTGGTTACTCGTGGAATAGTTTGTTTAAATGCAATTAGTCACAATGTCTTGGTAAACCTGCAAGGCTAGCCATGATACTGTGACATGTCACAGGCAGCTGAAATAAACTGTGATAAAAGAAGCTGCTTTGTTTGTCACAGTTTGTTTCACAAGCTGTGAATGCATCATTATGCAATATCTCAGTCTCAGAGTGGAATTCATAGTGCCAGATATAAGTATTGCTTATTTATATAGCTGGAAGCAATACTTCACGTAAGCCATACTTTTTAAGAATTCATAGGGTCAAAATAAGTTGTACTTATTTCTGAAGTATTCATAATCAAACAAGCATTACTTATTCACATATATAAGTAGTTCTTCACTAAGTCCGCTTCATTGTGAACTTAAGCACTGAATATTTATATTACAACTACGTTATTTATGAGATATTTACATTCCAAATATTATTTCCTTATAATATTTTACAGAAACAGGAATACAATTTAGATAATTACATGGGACAAATGAGAAAATTAAAATCCTACACACTTTGATGTGAAAACATAACCTCCTTTCTTAACCTGTGTATATTGGATATTGGTAACTAGGACGATTTTAAACAATTTGTACATGAAGTACTTTACGAGACATAAGTATGAGCATCAAATAATTTTGAATGTGTTTCTAATTTGTAATATAATCACAGATTTAGCTGTTTAACATAAAAACAGCCAAAAAAAAATGTTATATAAAAATGGTGCACATTCAGATCCAAAAAGAAAATGACCTTTAGTTTTCAAATAAAACAATCCCAGATAAAAACTCTTCACGAAAAATTACATATGTAACACTTTGACGAGTGGCGTCAGGTGACTGACGACGTCACTGTCGGGCAAGGTTTAGTGTCGGTCAGAGACACGGGCGATATGACTGGGCTGACTTTATTGGCTGCTCGCCGAACCCTGGCCAGTATAGAAGCTAGGGTGCGTGACTTGACGGCATGGCACAAAGTCTGCTGTGGGCTTAACTGTCTTTGTAGTATGGGTTTGCACACAGCTACTGGTTTACCTGTATTGGGCGTGGCCCGTGGTAGCTCCTGACTCGACCGGAACTCGTGCCCAATCTTTGGGAGGAGGTGGTGCTGTGGCTGAGGGTGCCTATGGTAGTCCGCGGAGGGCTGCTGGTCCTGCAGTGCTGGAACCATGGGTTCGCTATATCCAGTGGGACTTGGAGCCCCTGACGGAAGTAGAGGACGACTTGGTGTGGCTTGCCGGCGGTCTTGTAAGGTGGCTGAAATAGGGAGTGTGGAGGGGGCTGGGAGGTGAGGCCTCGCCAGTTGTCGGGGGGCTTGAGCTCGTTCCCGGGAGCTTATGCTGCAGAGGGCAGTTGGGGCTGGGTTACAGCTCACGTTCCATTCAGAGGCAGTAGCTGCCTTCCTAACTTGCCACTTCACACCACTCCTCTGGGTGTATGGCATAGAGGTAGGAACTAAGGTCTGCCACACTAAGGAAGAACAGGTGATGAAGATCACTAGCTAGGAATAAAGCCAGCCAGGGCAGAGCCACCCAGACTTGTACCCCATTACTCCAACCAGCGACAGTTCAGAGTGGTGGGTTTACCCTGGATGTCCGACAGCAACGTGGGTGTGGTCCAAAGGTGGGCAGACCTCCAGAACCAGTCTATCACTCCTTCTGGCAATGGTTCAGCGTGGTGGATGAAGTGAATTGGCTAGGCTGGTTAACTAGCCGCATTGTGGATCGAGTTACTAGTCTGTAGAAGGAGGGGGGCCTCTACCATACTGTACACCAGGTGTACAGTATGGGTGGCTGTCTAACGGGTGTGTTCACGACGTACATGCGCACGGTTAAGGGAGCCTGCAGTCCTACTCTAGATTCGGCAATTGGGTTGTAATGACGCAGTCTCCAGCTTTTCTCTGGGGCGGATGTCTACGGGGAATACAAGTCACAGTCACCCTAGAATCAGTACTCTTGAGGTTCGCTAGAAAATGTGTTTATTCCAGTGAGGAAATATACTACGATAAACCAGGTGAAGGGGACCTGGGCCTAAACTAGACAAGAGCAGATGTGGCTAGGTAGCTATAATACTAACTGACCCCCAACTAACTCTATGCAGTGTTCCAGAAGGGACTCGGGTGGCACTACCAGAAGGGTAGTGGGTGATCAAGAGGTGAAGACTTCTTCAGGGGCTGCAGCACCCAGTGCCCTGGAGGCATGCTCTCGAACTGGAGGGAATTCAGAGCGCTGCCGCAAGTGAGGGTCGAGCAGGGACCAGAGACCAGCAAAGCCATCCCGACAAAATATGATGGGAAGCATCGTCACTGATGCACTGCACGTGGAGGACCACATGACCTTCCAAGGACATCTCCGAGAGGCATTGTTACCTAAAATAATATATGCCTCATTTGTAAATGATTACTAATTTTTTTTTCTTGTGTCATTTGTAAATTGCTATATTCCAGGATATGCTAATATTTATATATACTATATTGATTTGCAAGAGGTCTGATTGTTGGAGGGTACACCCTTAAAAAGGAATATGTGAACTGACATTTTCCTAGAAAGTTAAGCGCGTATGTTACATTTTGTTGGAAATTCAGCTACGTTGTAATAGTCGCACCGCATCAGAATTTCAGTGGTGCAGTATGCTGCACACACTTTTTGAGTTATAATAATAAATAATTATTATCGTGTGATTATTAAGTAACAAGCGCAATATTATTTTTTTCACATGATTTATTTTGTTTGTGGCAAGTATTTGTTTTAAAACAGAGTTCATAATATTTATTAATAATATTTTTGAACACTATTTTTATTTGGCCGCATACTTATTTTATAAGTCTATTTTTATGTTTTGTATGTGTACTTAGAAGGCCATAAGACTATGCATTTTTGAACGTTGGGGCAGTTTTAAGTAACAATTCAAATTAATTAAAATTGTAACCCTCATGATTGGTTAGTGTTTAAAGAGCATTCCTAAGTTTTCAACGAAGAAGACATGTCTTTTTACGCGACGTCAGGAAGCCAGCCCGGGTAGGCTGTGCACCAGGTGATAAATTTAGACTTTTATTAGGGAAGTCAGAGTTTGCACCCCTGAAACTGCAGGCTGTCTACTAAAGACTAAGAGGCAAGGTGTTTAAACAATAAGTAGGCCTGTATTAGTCCCCTCCCCGTAGCTTTCAGAGAGGTTAGCTAGAACTCGTGAGACGTCTGTTAAGGTGTCATTGAACTATATGTTAGCACCGTAAGTCGTGCGCTTACATATAGGGAAGACGCCACCTATGGCTGCTGCGCATCCGGAGAGAGATACCATTGGTGTACTTACCTGCTCATCTAGAACTTCAGGATCAACAAAATTCTACGTTTGACTACTAATTTCAGCTAAGAAATTACAAATAAAGTTTTTCACCTTACACAGTTAATACAATCTTCTAGAACATTTCACGCAGTCATTTTGTTTTTCGTAAGCACACAACTTTTCCGACATTTACTACAGCAAATCTGAGCTGAATCCTTTCTCTGCTGCTAACTGATTGGAAACATTTTATTTAAATTAATTATTTGTGAAGGAACATTTACGATTTAAGCATAATTTCTGAACATTTTCAAGTATTTAAATTTTTTAATTATCAGAGGGCACTAGTGTTTCAAAGGCCACTACTCCAAGCAGGAATATTGCAATTATATGGTTAATATTTTCGGAGACACAGCTAGTCTGCTAATTTCTATTGTGTCTGGATGAATTATTTTGTTTTCCTGGGAAAAGTAAAGTTATTCAGAACTTAGTTATAAGTAAACCACTAGATATTTTTTCAAACACAGAAACCCATTGTTGTAATTTTGTAGTAGAACAAAGTGTTTCTCCAAGTGTTCCTGGATGTACAAATCGTACACGTTACTTCAGATTGGTAAGATAAAGTATGTGTGTATTCCTACTTACAAACTGGACAGGGCCGGGATAAAGTAACTTGTCAGGCTGCCTTTAATAGTCACTAAGGTGAATCTAATTTCCAGTTCTCACACTGCTTTGTGTTATCAAGGAGTTAAAGGGGCAATAATTCTGATTTTCAATAAGTATACCAATTCAGTACTCAGTTTGAACAATTGTAACTGCGCAACTTGGGTTGGCACACTACCCAAAAAATTTGTTACATGTACTACAACTGTCACAACGTTATTCTCATATACACAAGGGTGTACAGAACCCCTTTCTCCCTCAGTTTATTATTATTTTGCATTACATTTAGTGTCTCACATTGTTGTGTACTGTTGTATGCAGAGTGTGTACGAGTCATCTAGTCAATACGTTTCATTACATTTTACACGGTACAGTTTTTGCCAAGCCTTTATTTCGTCATTTCAGAGAACTAAAGGAAATTTCGTCAAAATGTTGACATTTCGTGCTTTGCGAAAAACAAGTGTCCCTATGAATAGTCTTATTTTTCTAATAAACTGTTTCGTTGGGTGCTGCATCTTACGCCATTTTGCAACCCTGTTTCTATGCTAATTTTGATGGGAATCTGTGTTCTTATATGCAGTACTTACTGAAAAATTTTTTTTAATCATAACACATCTGCCTTTTAAAATATTGCTTCACAAATGAATAACATCTTATTTTCTAACAAACAATTAACAAACTGTCTCGTCAGGCGCTGTGATGCATCTTAGGTGGATTTGCAGACCAATATTAGGCAAGTTTTGCTGTTTGCCTACATATCTCCATTTCTGAGGCATCCTTTTACCATAACACATCTACTTTTTAAAAATTTAGGTTTCATTAACTAACTGTGTACTGTTTTCTTTCGTTAAAAGTAAAACACTGTCTCATCATTTGCTGACAATGATCTGGCATTGCTTTAAAAGCTAAAATTTTTCGAGCCTGAAGAATATTCCAAGCTTAAGTTGAGCCAAAAGCAGGTATTTGGCTCGAGCTCAATTTTCATGTACTTGGAGACCTCTAGTCTGGGTACAGGACATCACAGTCACATTTGGGATTGCCCACTCCATTATTTTTTTCATCTAAGTAGACTAGAAATGCTGAAATGTGGCAGTTGTGAAATGGAGCTTTGCAGACTCACATCTCCAGAGCTCCATAGTGGAGCTCACTGCATTTGGGTTTAAACTCCAACCCACCATAAGTCTCAGTGCTGGATTGCCTGATAAAGCCACATCACAAACACACAAGGACAAACTAGATCCCAATAAAACACTAAATTGAAAACAAAACTGAAAAAAAAATTTTCATGGCTACAGAAAAAGTAATACTGTATATTTTATAGACTAAAATTCACCTTTGTAATTGGTAGCCTGTGTCCCTTCATGCAGAACTTTTCTGGAGGTCTTGGGATCCATTCTGAGTGTTGTCGTTTGTTTCGTGTTGGAGCCCCTTCCATGTACTCCTTTTCGGCCTCATTCAGTTTGCTTTCCAGTTCCATAACCTGTCAAAACCACTTTGGTAAGGCCCATGAAGGTGCAACTGAACTACAAACACACTTAATAATTTTCAATTTTTTTTTAATTGTTTAGTTAAAAAAACATTAGAGAAATTACCCTCATTCAATGCATGATGTTCCTGAAAACTTTGTGTATTACTACATTATTTAATATGAATCTATGCAAAAAAAAAATTTACAGCTAAGGTAACTACATTAATATTGTAACCAATGCATAACATGAGGTAAAACAAGCTACTTCCACATAGCACTATTTTACTGTTGTTTGAATAATCTAAAACTCTAATTCAATTCAAATATAATTTTGCCAAACTGTACTCCCTTAGTACTAACACTGACTCCCAAGTTTTGCCTAACATTACTTACACTAATGAGTTAAGAGAGAAACATGCCTCAACTTGTTAAATTTTTTTCATTTTAGCAAGACTGCAATACTAATGTGAGGTGTAAAATACAGCACACACAGTCATATTTTTACAGTTTGCGTTCATGTTGCCCATTATAAAAAAAAAAGGAAGTACATTTTTAGTACAATTATATTTTGTGATATATAATAAATTAGATTCTGATAAGTACATGGTTAATACTGGTAATGTACAATTAGCCGTTTGAAACTTGCAAGTAGCTTTACAGGTCGGCAAAATCTTGGTAGAGCCAAAGTAAGGCATTATTAATTGAAAGCCCAGAGTTGCATAAAAATCTTTGTCTTAACCGCTTGTAAATAAAATATTACTTCAAATTCGCACATCTACTGCATCTGCTAAGATTGAAATATCCACCAAACCATCAACCTTTCAAACACACTACCCCTCCCGAACTCTTTCTCACTCACAGACACTCTCGTTATCTCATATTCTTTTCCTATCTTTCTCCCTCACCCACACTCATTCTCTCACACACCCGCTCTCCCTCACTCAGGCTCTTGTGAGTCTGTGCACTTGTTCGTTCTCGCATGCGTGCACCTAGTTCATTCTCGCGTGCGTGCACCTAGTTCATTCTTGCGTGCGTGCACCTAGTTCATTCTTGCGTGCGTGCACCTAGTTCATTCTCGCGTGCGTGGACCTAGTTCATTCTCGCGTGCGTGGACCTAGTTCATTCTCGCGTGCGTGCAACTAGTTCATTCTTGCGTGCGTGCACTAGTTCATTCTCGTGTGCGTGCACTCGTTCGCACGGGCATGTACTCGTTCGCTCTCGCGTGCGAGTGCTTGCTCTCTTACGCTCGCGCATTCCCTCATACGTACTCGTGCATGTGTACTTGACCTCGCGCACATGCATGCGCATGCAGCAACTCTCGGGTGCATGCATGTGCACTCACTCTCAGGTGCATGCATGCGCACTCTCTCTCAGGTGCATGCATGCATGCACACTTACTCTCTTGCGTGTGCACTCGCACATTCTCGCGTGTGTACGTGCATGCACGTGTAGTCTCGTGCGCATGCACTCGGTCTCACGCACGTGCATGTGCTCTCGCACATGCATGTGCGCACATGCACTTGCTTTCGTATGTGCACTCGCTCTCTTGCACGCACATGCGTGCCTAACTTGTGCATGCGCTCGATCTCTCTATTGTGCGCGCATGCGCTTGCTGACTCTTGCACATGCTCTCCCACTCACTCTCTTGCACATGCATTCTCTCTTGCACACGCACACTCTCTCTTGCACATGCACACTCGCTCACTTTCGCATACTCCCTCACACACCTTGCACGCTTTCTCACACTGTCACACTCACTCTCTTTCACAAACATGCACACATTCTATTTATTTTCTTACACAATCTTACTGTAACCCACATGACATAACAAAAACCATACTGTATCAGTAGACCCAATATACCAACTCCTTAGACAGGTGATTTAAGTTTTGACACACTAGTGCTGCTACTTCCATCTAACTACTCCTACATCACCACATTTTCTCTCTCACACACAAAGGCGAAACTTTTGTTACAGCTTCTTACTATATCCATTATTGAAAAATGCTATAAAAAAGCAAGTTTAACACATTGTACATGGCTTTAAGTGTGTGTGTATATATATATTCATATACACATATAAACACATATGCATATATATATATATATATATATATATATATATATATATAGAGGATGATTTACAGCACTCATACCTTTTTTTCTCGGAAACAGCACAACACCGGGGGTTCACGAAAAAAGTGTGATAACTATACCTAATATGAAGCATCGATTGGTAGTAATCCCATTCCCCCAAACATACCAGAGGTAGGGGTATAGGGGCGAGCTTTTAAATTGCAATTGCGAATGTGGATCGTATAAGGTATCGTTGGAAAGATAGTCTAAAACAACATTCATAAAGACAATTTTTTTCTGACATGCATAGTTTACACACAATAAATTAAATCATCTAGGCATATGGTTTGTGACATGCGTAGTTTATGCACAAATAAATTTGATCACAAACGTGGTTTACTTACTACAATCAAAAGGAAATCAACGAAACATGTTATTTTTCTGGCATACATGCCTAGTGTACCTACAATCAAAAGGACGTCGGGTGTACTGTAAATACTGATGTGGTACAAGAGAACTACCATGAACTGGGAACTGGAAACACTCATTCACACAGAGCAATCTTCATAAGTGTTCTAAATTGCGACCACCCTGTATCAGACATGACTCGACTCTCCATCTTGCATTCACGGTTGCTCTGCGGACCTCAGCACTGATGAGAGATCCACATCTGCTCTGATTCTGTCATTCATGCAATGAAAACGAATGACTGACAAAATGAACGAATGTTCAATTGTCAGTTAACTTCCATGTAAAACCTGCAGTACCTGTAAGTACTAGATTAATTATCTGTTTGCTGCTTAGTGCTGGCTTATTCTCCACATTTGTTCGGAAACAGTCTAATAATAACATTTAAGTGTATCCAATTACAATTGGTTGTGCATAAACTACGCACGTCATACACAAAGTGCGTCATTACGGTATTGCTGATTAGAGAGCGAAACTCGCTTTGATATTAGCAGTGACCTGTGTGCATTACTGCATGGACTCGTGCAGTAGGTATTAGACTGTTTCTGAGCAAAAGCGGAGAATAATGCAGCACTAGGCAGTAAGCAGATAAGCCATCTACCACTTACAGGAACTTCAGGCTCTGCAGGCAAGTTAACTGACAATCGAAAGGTCATTCATTCAGACAGTTATTCAATTTATATTGCAACCATTAATTGTGTGTGTTGTTTCAGTGTCAGACACTGTCTGACTGTGGTGTTGCTTTCTGAATGGAATGCAGTTTACTAATAAAGAAGCATTTGACATACTGATGATACTAGGAGAATGCATGCCTGCCAACTTTAGGAAATCATAAATAGGAAGATTTTGTAAACACAATAAAATCATTAAATTTTTTAATAAAAATTACACTAAACAATGCAGGCTTGCCATACATACTACCGCTTAACATGAAAAAAGGCCCATTATGGTTTACTACACTAATAACATTACTAAAAAACATAATATGTTAATATTTTATTACCTTTTCACTTTCAGTGAAATGTGAGGCGAAGCATCGGTGCACAGTAATTTTAAAGATGTAACTAGCGCCCGTAGCTTTCTCCAAGACATCTGCATTGCGTTGTTAGTTTAATTGGTTAAATCTGCAGTAAAATAATGAACTAAACCTATCTTGCTAGCTAAGTTAGAGCACTATGGAGTCATACAACTATTATCTATTTATGTTATGTTGTGTTATATTCTGCTGTTTATGTTGAGATGGAACACTGTGGTTATAAAGAAGCAGCTGTGGCTTTCTTTAGGAATTCTGCACTACAATTTTGTTCATAACATAAGTCTGATTTCCTGCATTTCAAAACTGAAACTGATTCTATCTATAGTGTCATTCGACATGGAGGATCTGAACTGGGTCCTGTTTTTTTCACCAAACTGAAAACACGCTCGCATTCTGCATTGCTGTGTGGAATGGACAGGATGGACAACATTATTTTACATATTCTATTGTATTTTAAAATACCATCAACACCACGAATCCTGAATAATTTGGCCCACTTAACATCATCACTATCCCCTGTAGCACTAAGGGCTGAAATGTTGTCTATCTGAAGAGTTGAGAATTGTGTTTCAGTTTCGTCCATAGCTGCATCCCTAGTTTCACCTTCTTGTACATACCAAATCAAAGGAAACAAATCCACAAAGTAGCGAACAGAAGAAAAGTTGGCATTGTCGAGATTATTCACTCTTGCCACAGCTGTATTTTTCAAGACTTCATTTTTATGGGGAATTTGTGTCCAATGTAGTCACATGCTGTAACAAAATAAGTCCTGACAGATGCAAAGAAAACTACTTTTTCCTTTTTTTCAAGTGTTTTCACAACGTTTGATGCTTTACTTCCTATTACTAATTTGGCGTCATCTTTCTGATTCTGAATAGAGTGATGGTTCACTTCAAATAATAAGCAACTTTTCACAGCTTTTGCTTTCACAAAATTTGATAGCAATCCTTTTAGAAAATCAAGCAACAATTATCTCAAAATATGAATGTGTGGAGATGCTGACTAACGAATTAAATTCAGTTTTTCAAATGTTGGGAGGACACCTAGAAGAAAGTTTAATGTGGGCAACTCAGTTTTTTGGCTCATATCAGTACTGTTTTTTTTTTGTTTCATGCATAATGGCCGAGGGCATTTGTTGATTGTATGGGCTTCAGAAGGAAGAACTTATAAGTTTCCTGACGAATCCAGAAATGTCCTCTTCACAGGAGGCGACTGTGGCAGATTTGTGATTAGCAGCGGTCACTTTGGAGGGGCCCACAACTGCGAGTTTAGCCAGAGTTTAGTGAGTGGTAGCCCCTTCTCAAATAAATTACTATTCCAGTCAATCCAAAATATTCCGATACTATTCCTTGTGGAGTCCCACGCTGTTTCGTTGTTTTTTATTGCTGATGTCAACGCATTTCTCTTTTTGTTGGAATCCGTAGCAGAACCCAAATTCTTCCTTTCCTCATTTGTGTTTTTCTGGCATATCCTATCAAAGGTTGAACAGGATGATGATTGTAGTATGGGAATTTTGTAAGAGGTGAGGCTCGAAGATGAAAGTTTCTCATTTACAACCTCTCCTTTAAAGAAACTAAACAATGGTTCCCACTGTTCAAAAACCCTCAACAAACTTCTTCCAAGAGAAAGCCATTTTGAATAGACATGCTTNTAAACAATGGTTCCCACTGTTCAAAAACCCTCAACAAACTTCTTCCAAGAGAAAGCCATTTTGAATAGACATGCTTAAGTATTTTCTTTACTTCTGTATCATGGAGCTCTTGAAATTTTTGTAACCTTTCTTTTCTCTTTGAACTTTTTTCCAAATAATTAAAAGTGTCTACAAGAATGTCATCAACTTTTGCTGGCAAAGCAGATACAGCCTTTTCTGCAGATAAATTTATCAGGTGATAAATGCATCATAATAAGCCCAGGGTGTTTCTCTTTCAACACTGCTGAAACAGCATTTTTAAGGCCAACCATTACAGCTGCATTATCTGCACAAAAAGCTCACAGTGTTCAACGGGAATGTTATTGTATTCAAGCAATGCAAGCACTGTATTCCGTCTAGTATCTCCTTCCATGGCAAGGGTAGAAGGAACAGTGTTCACAATTTTCTCCTGCGTATCATCGTAAAACGTCAATACAATGGGATACAACTTTGAATTGGTGTCATTGCTTCCATAAGTTGAAACAGAAAACGGTGCATTCTGCAAACATTGTACTACACTAGATTTTGCATCAGAAGCCATTTCCTTTACAATTGCTAAGGTTTTTGTACGACCACGTTCAAACTTAATTGAAATTTCAGAGTCTGGAAACATCTTTTTTTAGTAGCAAACCTGCATGATTTGCGGCAATTAGGGGAATGTTGTGCTCTACCAAAAAAAAAGGGTAAACAAGCATTCTGCTCGTGTAACGTCCGAATCGGCACTTCCAGGTTTTGCACAGAACTTAGAAATCTTCTGATTTTCTTCCTGGCACTTTATGTTGGCGACATACTTTCCACTTTTAACGTGTACACTTATATCTGTTTTCCCACCATGTGCAATGTTTATGTCACATCGGAATATACTACAAAAGCCAAACCTATTGCCCATGTCTGATTTTATAATACATGGAAACTCTACACCAGGGATCACCAATTAGTTTCCTGTGGGGTCCGTTTTCTAAAATGATTTGACTATCGCGGTCAGTTTGGTACACCCCCGCCCCCCTTTTTATACATCATCACGTGTATTAATTCAGATTATAAATGAGGAAATAAAACAAAGAGTAACCTGAATATTATTTTATTAAATAATAAACAAATGTAATGAACAAAAGTAACAAGGTCAGTAATTAATATTAATGTGAAAAATTACATTTTTGCTTTGAACTATCTGTCTGAAGTTTCGAGTAAAGTTGGTGCAAGCTATGGCCATTAAATCCTGGAGATATTCATCAGTAAGTCGAGATCGGAATTTATTTTTAATGAAGTTCATCTTGGAAAATGCTGCTTCACAAATATATGTGACCAAAACATAGTACAAAGTTTCGAAGCTAATTTTTTTAGTTCTGGGTATGTATTACCACATATAAATTTTATCCAAAACTCTTGGCAAGAATCTTACGTATTTTTATGTTTTAAAACAGTATTTCCATGGAAATCAATCATTTCCATCTGGAGAGTAGCTTTATTACTCCCGAAAACATTTGCAGCTTCAGTGTTCCATTCACCATCAGGCTGCAGAGAGTAAATGTTGTCGAGAATTTCGACGACATTCTCAATTTTCTTAAAATCTGCGAATCTGTTTTCAAATTCCGATTCAACATCTTTCATGAACGTCTTGTATTGGCCGACGTCAATCTCCTCGTCACTGTTGACTATTTGTTTTAAATTGGGGAAGTGCATACGTACATTATCAAGATCGTTATTAAAAAGATTGAGTTTTAGCGAAAAGCTTCTCACTTCTGACAGAAGCTCCCATACAAACTTTTCTTTGCCTTGAAGTTTAAGGTTCAGGCCATTAATGTGTTAAAAAAAAGCGATGGAAGTTACATTTTTTTTTCGCTTAGAAAACTTAGTAGGCGTTTGCTGAAGTCTGATCAATATTGAAGAGAAACGTCTTCAAGTCTTCTAAAATGCTGAAGAATCTTTACAAAACGCAGCCTTTGCTTAACCACCTTACATTATTATGCAACAGTAGATCATCATATTGTGCATCAACCTCGTCAAGAAATGATTTTAATTCACAATATTTCAGTAATAATTTTGCACGAAGAAAATTTACTATTTTAATTACGTCTTGCATAATACTCTCGGGATTAGGATTAAGTTTGCAGCAAAGCACATTTTCTTCCGCNTATCTCCTTCCATGGCAAGGGTAGAAGGAACAGTGTTCACAATTTTCTCCTGCGTATCATCGTAAAACGTCAATACAATGGGATACAACTTTGAATTGGTGTCATTGCTTCCATAAGTTGAAACAGAAAACGGTGCATTCTGCTTTGTAACATGATGTGATCTAAAACGTAGTCTTCGGTAAAGGAAATGAATTGCTAAGGTTTTTGTACGACCACGTCCAAACTTAATTGAAATTTCAGAGTCTGGAAACATCTTTTTTTAGTAGCAAACCTGCATGATTTGCGGCAATTAGGGGAATGTTGTGCTCTACCAAAAAAAAAGGGTAAACAAGCATTCTGCTCGTGTAACATCCGAATCGGCACTTCCAGGTTTTGCACAGAACTTAGAAATCTTCTGATTTTCTTCCTGGCACTTTATGTTGGCGACATACTTTCCACTTTTAACGTGTACACTTATATCTGTTTTCCCACCATGTGCAATGTTTATGTCACATCGGAATATACTACAAAAGCCAAACCTATTGCCCATGTCTGATTTTATAATACATGGAAACTCTACACCAGGGATCACCAATTAGTTTCCTGTGGGGCCCGTTTTCTAAAATGATTTGACTATCGCGGTCAGTTTGGTACACCCCCGCCCCCCTTTTTATACATCATCACGTGTATTAATTCAGATTATAAATGAGGAAATAAAACAAAGAGTAACCTGAATATTATTTTATTAAATAATAAACAAATGTAATGAACAAAAGTAACAAGGTCAGTAATTAATATTAATGTGAAAAATTACATTTTTGCTTTGAACTATCTGTCTTAAGTTTCGAATAAAGTTGGTGCAAGCTATGGCCATTAAATCCTGGAGATATTCATCGGTAAGTCGAGATCGGAATTTATTTTTAATGAAGTTCATCTTGGAAAATGCTGCTTCACAAATATATGTTGACCGAAACATAGTACAAAGTTTCGAAGCTAATTTTTTTAGTTCTGGGTATGTATTACCACATATAAATTTTATCCAAAACTCTTGGCAAGAATCTTACGTATTTTTATGTTTTAAAACAGTATTTCCATGGAAATCAATCATTTCCATCTGGAGAGTAGCTTTATTACTCCCGAAAACATTTGCAGCTTCAGTGTTCCATTCACCATCAGGCTGCAGAGAGTAAATGTTGTCGAGAATTTCGACGACATTCTCAATTTTCTTAAAATCTGCGAATCTGTTTTCAAATTCCGATTCAACATCTTTCATGAACGTCTTGTATTGGCCGACGTCAATCTCCTCGTCACTGTTGACTATTTGTTTTAAATTGGGGAAGTGCATACGTTCATTATCAAGATCGTTATTAAAAAGATTGAGTTTTAGCGAAAAGCTTCTCACTTCTGACAGAAGCTCCCATACAAGCTTTTCTTTGCCTTGAAGTTTAAGGTTCAGGCCATTAATGTGTTAAAAAAAGCGATGGAAGTTACATTTTTTTTTCGCTTAGAAAACTTAAGTAGGCGTTTGCTGAAGTCTGATCAATATTGAAGAGAAACGTCTTCAAGTCTTCTAAAATGCTGAAGAATCTTTGCAAAACGCAGCCTTTGCTTAACCACCTTACATTATTATGCAACAGTAGATCATCATATTGTGCATCAACCTCGTCAAGAAATGATTTTAATTCACAATATTTCAGTAATAATTTTGC
This sequence comes from Clitarchus hookeri, assembly GCA_002778355.1. NCBI lineage: Eukaryota > Metazoa > Arthropoda > Insecta > Phasmatodea > Phasmatidae > Clitarchus > Clitarchus hookeri. Next base: position 985,207 of record NQII01000173.1, on the reverse strand, counting down.
ACGAAGAAAATATACTATTTTAATTACGTCTTGCATAATACTCTCGGGATTAGGATTAAGTTTGCAGCAAAGCACATTTTCTTCCGCCAAAACGTGAGTATTTCTTGTGTTAGTAGACGCAGATAACGGAATCCGTCGAATAGTTAAAACAACATCTTTTCTTTTCTCAAACAAAACATTGCCTGCCTCGAGCATGCATTCCTTAACTATGTCTGCATCGGTAAATGGTTTCATGTGCTTAGCAAAAGTCCAAGAAATACGTTAAGAAGCCTCACCGCATTGCTCCTGCTCAGTCATTGAACGACTCATGATCTGGGTTGAAGATCTGTAACTTGATAATAAACTTGCAATTNGCATTGCTCCTGCTCAGTCATTGAACGACTCATGATCTGGGTTGAAGATCTGTAACTTGATAATAAACTTGCAATTTTAGATTTACGCAGGTTCCTACCAAGTGGAAATTTTTTGGCAAATGATTTGTGATTGGTCTCATAATGTCGTTTTATATTCAAGCATTTAATTAACGCCAACGTTTGTTGACAAATCAAGCATATTGGTACTGCTTCAGCACGATTTGGCAGTGTAAAGCAATATATCTGTCCATTCTGGCAAAAACTGTCTATTTTCAACCTCCACCTTTCTTTTTTTTCAGGTCCATTAAAAAAAACTCACAAATGCAGGCAGGTACTAAGCTCTTAGCGTAGGCAAGTAAACGTAAGCAAGCGTGGTGTTGGCATCTGTCACTCAAAAGTACAACAAAACACGACCTGCGTGCGCGTGGTTACCCCTGCCCTTGTGCCGCACGCTTCCCCACTGCACCAACTGACAATCTCGCTCGCACTCCACCAACTGCGTCTCCTCGCATCGTCCGTTGTTGAGTCAACCGCAGTAAAGACAAAGCGCGGGCTAAATTAAATTACGTACTCAATAATACAAGTTAATTAATAATATGTTATATATTGTACTGTTTACTTAAGGTCNGGCTAAATTAAATTACGTACTCAATAATACAAGTTAATTAATAATATGTTATATATTGTACTGTTTACTTAAGGTCAGCACAATATGGGTCGGCGGTGGTCTGCCATTTGGTGACTCCTGCTCTACACTGTATTATTCCTGGAATGTCTGGTAGTAATAGTGCTTTTTTCTACTCATCTTTAGTTTTAAACTTTGTAGAGTCTACAATAAGTAACCTATCAAGATCTCACAAAAACATGGCCGGCAAGAGATATAATATCTACCACTTTGTAATCACAGTCCATACGTAATTACATACAGCTTTTATCGCAAACAGTATTAAAATCCTTTAACACACGTTTCAACTAGACTTAAAATTGAAACAGTTCACGGTAAAATCAATGGCCACACGTATTCGCAAACAAATCCGGTAGCTTTCAAAAACCGTACAGACGAATAAATGCAACTCCAAAAAACAATAGCTATTTGAAAATGGTTTGTTGCCCTCTCGTAACATGATCTCTTGGATGCAGACAAAATCAGTATCGATCTATATCGTCACAACACTACGATTTCCGTGCTTTAACGTAAATAAATAGCAAAAATAATTTTTTTACTCAATAAAATAACTAAAAATCTGAAGAATGTACGTATTTTCGGAAAACAATATATGACAGCTCTTTCCGGAAGACTTCCGGAAAAATCGGAAAGGTTGGCAGGTATGAGAATGTCATCAAAACTGCGGAGCTGCTGCCCGTTTGTACACAAGAGAGATACCCACAGTGCATCCATCACTTGTACTATGTCTTCCAGCATCTTGCATGTCGTGTGCGCACATTCGGTCTAGTGCAACCGACACGCATAAAATCGTCGTCACATCAGACAGCCTGTGAGAGATGAGAGGGCTGTTGATGTACTTGCCGTCATGGTAGATAATCCTCATGATTCTACATGGAGGAATGTCAGAGACTCAGGATTGTCTCAAAGTACAGTGTGGAGAATCCTCGTCGATAATCATTTACAAATTACCACGTACAGCTGCACCAAGAACTTGGGAATAATGACTTTCCAAAGCGCATTGATTTCTGTATCTGGTAGCTCAGCAAGAACCGTGCTGTCCATCGCAGCATTTTGTAGACTGATGAGACCACATTCAAGAGTAATGGTGATGTTAACATACATAATGCTCATTATTGGTCTGGAGTCAACCCACATTGGCTCCGTCAACAGGATAATCAGTATGTGTGGAGTCCCTTAATACTTGGTGTGGCCTTCTTGGACATTGTGTCATAGGACCATAGTTTTTTGAAGGGCACTTGAATGGTGCAGCGTATGCAGACTTCCTAAAGAATATTTTGTATCAACTGATCGAAGATGTCCCTCTAACTCTGAGATTAACAATGTGGCTTCAACAGGATGGCTGTCCTGCTCACTTTTCACGCAGAGCTCGGCTAGTTGCCGACATGTTATTCCCCAGACAGTGGATCGGACAAATGGGTTCTGTAGCTTGGCCACCACGTTCTACAGACTTGTCCCAAATGACGTCTTTTTGTGAG
>NQII01000173.1:930453-982677 GCA_002778355.1 Clitarchus hookeri | reverse complement strand
GGGGGGGGGGGATTAAAGACAATGTCTACTGTGTGCGTCCAACAACGAAGGAAGGCATGAAAGACAGAATCAGAGCAGCATGTGGATCTCTCAGCTGTGCTGAGGTCCACCGAGCAACCGTGAATGTAAGAAGGAGGGCAGAGTCATGTCTGATACAGGATGGCTGACATTTCGAACACTTAAAAAGAGTGATGTGTGCAAATGAGTGTTCCCAGTTCCCATTTCACAGTAGTTTTCTCGTAGCATACTGGTATTTATAGTACACCCGAAGTCCTTTTGATTGTACATAAACTATAGTCGGTCCACGACTGGAAGAGACTTTCTTGAAGCCCTGCTAAAGATTTACTTTCAAGCCCATTTCGTATCCTTCTGCCAAAGGTAAACAAATATTGCCATGTGACAGTCATATGGCAATGTTTACATCCCACTGTGTGTGTGTACATGTGTTCGTACATGCACGTACCCATTATAAACGTCATGTATATATTATTAATGGATATTCCACAAGCGTAAAGTTTTTAATTTTGAGAATATCACACAAAAGAATATGCGATGCCAGAGAAAAACATTTCATTCTATATACCCAAAATGTGAGTATTTTGATGAATCGATAGTTGTCTATTTACAATCGATTGTTAGTGACTTTCAATAAATTCCCATGCATCAAAGGCAAGATCTTCAGTATTGATCGAAATTGCTACATACATTAAAATGGCATGGTGGTCGAGTCGGATGTTTCGTGCAATTGTAAAACGTTATTTAAAAATGGTTGTGACGGTTTTCAACAGGACGGCAGAGTTTGCGAGTGAAGGATTCTAAGTCTTCGACAATGTGAAAACAATTCTTATGTGCAAATACTGTAGCGTAAGAATAGAGTGGGAAAGAAAAGACACGTGCACAAAACACATAAAAACAAAAGAAATTAGAACTGAAAGTGAGCACAAATTAAAATCATACGTTATTAAAAACCAAATAATAAAGAGCGGATATTAGTAAAATAAGACAAATAGATTAATTATTATAGGTTAAACGAGATAATTGCACAAATTCTCTGGTACGTGTGTCAACAACACAAGGACTACAAAGGTTAGTAAACAAATGGCCGCGTTACTTTCACCTTAGACAATGCGCCATCTCACCCAGATGTCCAAGAACTGTGCAGTGGTGATATTAAAGCTGTATTTCTACCCCCTAATGTGACGTTGCTCATTCAACCTCTAGACCAAGGAGTTCTAGAAACGATGAGGAGAATCTGCAGAACCGTCGAAAGCTTCTCCAGATGTTGATTGCAAAATTAGAGGACGGAATGACTGTCAAGGAAGCCTTAAAGCAAGTCACAATGAAAGATGTAGCGTACTGGATTGATTCAGCGTGGGATGAGGTAANACGTAGCGCACTGGATTGCTTCAGCATTCAAAAGTCATGGAAAAATTTATTTGGCTTAGATGGACAACCTAAATAAGTGCAAGAACAGGAGAATGTGAACGAACTAGTTCAACTGGCCAATGAGCTACCTGTTGAAAATCAAATCAACAGCAAAGANCAGGAGAATGTGAACGAACTAGTTCAACTGGCCAATGAGCTACCTGTTGAAAATCAAATCAACAGCAAAGACATTCGTGATTGGTGCAGTGCAGATATCCAGAATGAGATTACCGATGAAGAAATTATCAACATGGTTAACCATCCTAAACACAGTGAAGAAGACGACGAAACGGATGAGATAACACCAAAAATATCACATTCCAATGGGTTGAAATCGATCAACGCTGCTCTTGCTTACATAGAGCGACAAGAAGAGTGTAGGCCACATGACATACTGACTTTTCAGCGTTGGCGTAACATTGTATCATCCAAGAGATGACAGAGGTTAACTCAGAAAACAATCAGACTTTTTTAAGTACATAATATGTAATCTCATGTTTCCACTAACCTATAGGTCTGTAACTATGTTTATTTTACGTTTTCAATTACAATAAACCAGTTTTTACATTCTTCACATGTTTTTTCATGTTTTTACCACAATAACACCTACCCTCCGTATTATCCTAGTTTTACCGTATCTGAGGTAATCTCGGTCCCAATTACCTCGGATAATCAGGAGTGTACTATACTATTTTTCATTGAAGTTAACAAGTAATTGCTGTTTTTAACCATGATTTCCGGCTTGAGGAATTAATTGCAAAAAAAAAAAACCCCTGATTTTACTATTGTTTTTACGGCCATGCGATGGGGCAGTTCATCCTAATTAAGGTTCAGCTATCAAGCTTAATTTTTTTGGTAGTATGATTGCTCGACACAAGGATAGGGTCGCCTGGAGCAGGGTGAAAGTGTTTAAANCAATAAACCAGTTTTTACATTCTTCACATGTTTTTTCATGTTTTTACCACAATAACACCTAACCTCCGTATTATCCTAGTTTTACCGTATCTGAGCTAATATCGGTCCCAATTACCTCGGATAATCAGGAGTGTACTATACTATATTTTATTGAAGTTAATAAGTAATTGCTGTTTTTAACCATGATTTCCGGCTTGAGGAATTAATTGCAAAAAAAAAAAAAAAACCCTGATTTTACTATTGTTTTTACGGCCATGCGATGGGGCAGTTCATCCTAATTAAGGTTCAGCTATGAAGCTTAATTTTTTTGGTAGTATGATTGCTCGACACAAGGATAGGGTCGCCTGGAGCAGGGTGAAAGTGTTTAAATGTGCGGAGCGAATTTAAGAAGAGGCCCATAAATNATGTGCGGAGCGAATTTAAGAAGAGGCCCATAAATGCCAGATATTAATTTTTTAGTGCTTTCGTCGACTGTGACTATAGAGTCCAGGGATGAGCGCCACCAATCATACATGTTTGCTGGACATGTAAGACCGTGAAATTTATTTCAAGTCACCTCAAAAATTTGTTTACTAATTGCAAGTTTCAGTAAAAATTTAAGATGCTGAATTTAAACTTTTATATTGGAGATATTATTTATCCCTGTCTAATTGACCACCTATTTTCGGACATTTTACCAGCAGCCATAGGCGAGTACGATAACATCACTGTTGCTTAAAAAAGAGTTGCCTACTGCAGAAAGTCATTTTGCAATACCACCCTTGCCCTTTATTTTAATGATAGTTTTCCAGTTCATAACTGGGCTATCACCCAATGGCAAGTGCTTCTTCGCTTTCCCCTCTCCAGTCCTTTCCTAAACCGCCCAACCCCTTTCACCATAGCCAACTCTTCACCAACACATTCCACTACCTTGCTGTTCTCACCAGCATGAACTACCTTCCTCTTTCTGTCCACCTCCATAACCTAAATCACATCCACAAAATAGTTATACCATGCAAAACCTGTACCATTCTACTTCCTGAAGCATGAGCAATGGCGAGCACATAGGACTGCACTAATTTAACTGCTTCATATTGTTTTCCTGGATCACTGCATAAATTTTCTCATAGAATTTGNGCACATAGGACTGCACTAATTTAACTGCTTCATATTGTTTTCCTGGATCACTGCATAAATTTTCTCATAGAATTTGATATAAAAAAAAACCATTGAAATAAATCAATGTGTGCGTACATGTACACACTTGCACGCAAGCACACACGTGCACACACACAAACATTATTGATTGCACTATGGGAAGCAGAGTTGCACTTATTTTGTGTGAAATCNAGCACACACGTGCACACACACAAACATTATTGATTGCACTATGGGAAGCAGAGTTGCACTTATTTTGTGTGAAATCACAGTTCTGGGGCCATTTGTGGAATTTTGTAGAAACTTTTCTACCTCTAATGATTTCCTTGTTTTTTTTTTAAATGTATTTTCCCCACAATTTCCCTAGTTTTCATTGCCCTCCTCTCTGTCATGTATCTTGGCTTGTATATGACAAATTTCATGTGACCATGCTTTAGTTATAAATTGTACTATCAATACATACTAATTTCTGATATTGAGAAAATTTCCTTCAGATCAGCCCGTAACTTTTCATACTGAAATATTCACCAGATTCAAAATGGGATTTACCAAGGATAATAGTTTATATGGTAAGTCAAATTAGTGCCATGNACTGAAATATTCACCAGATTCAAAATGGGATTTACCAAGGATAATAGTTTATATGGTAAGTCAAATTAGTGCCATGCTCTCAGAATTTTCTGAGAAGAAAAGAGGAAAAATAAAACATTACAAGTTAGGTAATGGTCAGGCTGTGCCACAATTGTACACTCAAGTAGCACAATGAAAAAGATAGACATTTCTGTCTTCTTACTTCATAGGCTACATATGGGAGTCTTGTTTGGCAAACACAGCTCACAAATACTTATTTTATTTTCATAGTCGTCTGGTCTAATCACTGAAAATCGGCACGTGACTTACTGTGGCATGTACTCAAAAACCAAATTGGTGTTTGTACCATTTACTATCCCTGGAACATGTGAGGAGTCTGCAGTGATACTGGTGCTGGTGCATTACGCTGGGAACAGCACTGTAGAACGCTTATGAGTGCTGACATTACAACACAATGGTACAAGTAACATATATGTATAACCTTTAAAATAAAACACGTGACAAGGACACAAATTTTAGGACCCTTGGAACACCACAATACATTACGGCGGCCCATTTACTCCCCCNAATGATTTAGTATCCAAGACCAAATTCTACCAACGTGCTCACATAACCCCAACGAACATACACTAGACAAACAAAAAAACAACCAAAAAAATGGCTGTACTCGCTTAATACTAGCACAGCCATTCTCGACATGGAGGTTTACTGTAACTACTAACAAAAAAAATAAGCGACCCGGAAGTCCTATACCAGTTTCTCCCCCCAGGGTTTACGGAAACAGAACATGGCTTGTAATGGACGTAGGCGTACGATTAAGCCTAATAGAAATTACTAGTAATCAAAATCACTGTACACTGAAATACATGTTACTTTAAATATCATACAGAGCTTGCAGAAAAAAAAAAATCTGTTTGCAAATTTGTTATCTTATACAAGAAAGCAATATTTTCCTGGCTGGTAGTGTTTTGGGAACTGGCTGGCTAGATGGCATAGCAGAGCATGTTGTGAGGTGAGCGTGTCCATCAACAGATAGCAGCACGATAACCTGCCTCTTGATCCCGTATTTTTAAAAGCTCAGTTTTCTCCTAATACTGGCTTGAAATGACACGAGTTTAAAATATATTTAGTGAAATTATTTGAAAAATTAAAATAATTGAACAATATCCTGCAATATTTCTGTAGGATTTTGGAATTAATATCAAGCATGTATGGATGGCTGGGTAAGTGGGAATACGACGAAAACCGAACTCCCAATGTTTGAAGTTGCGTTTCATTTGAATACGGACCGTTTTAATTTGCATTTCATTTTGAATACCTCTAACATTACTACTTTAGCACGAAGTTTAGTTTGTAACACTAACAACAGCTGTTTTGTGGCCACATAAAACAAAATGTATTAATTAATCTAGGAACTCTTTCTTCTCCGCGTATTTTCTGCTTGTCTGATGTGTGTAAGCTATGCAGNTAAATGTATTAATTAATCTAGGAACTCTTTCTTCTCCGCGTATTTTCTGCTTGTCTGATGTGTGTAAGCTATGCAGTCAGAATAGCCAACGTAATATTAATTTTTTTTTGTTCATGCATCAGCTAATACAAAATTTTTTAAATGGCACGTTGTTTGTTTTGTATACATCAAATTGCCACTCACTGACTGTCATGATCTCGCCAAGTTATATGAGAGACAGAGTATCTATAGTAACAGGAAATTTGATAAAAGTATTCAGGAAGCCTATCCACAGAGTACTGATGTTTATATCTAGCATTAAAACTTAACGCTGACTGGTAAGCACGTGGTTTGAATGTAACAAAAAGTGTGCCACCCTTAAAGTAGGCCGCCTCCGTAATGACTCTAGCTAGATCCACCACTGAACAAACTCAAGATAATTTTTATTCTCTTTTTTTAAATGTTTAAAGCAACCTCTTAATAGTCAGAAAGACTTCCTGGATTATTCAGACTTTTAACAACCCAACCACATTCAGCGCTGTCAATTCTGTATAAACAAGTTTTTACTACAGTGAAATTATTTTTCAATCCTCCAAGCTCTATCAATTATTTTCACATAAACATAGTAAAATGAAGTAGTCTGGCAGATTGAAACCTAAGTTCACTGGGAAAGTGCACTGGCATATGCTCACTTTTTTTTGTAACCTGATGACAGAAGTCCACTTCTTCTCAAGCAGGCCACCATATTTGTGTTCTACCTCTCCAGGCATGTCCGCTTCTTTCTTGAATGCTTCTAATGCAGATGTGTATCTATTTGTACTCAGGTAGTCAGCAATGGCTTTGTTCCTGCAACAGGCAGAAAAGCCTGCTGTCAGAGCATTTTCCAGAAAACAATAACAGAAATTTCTCAATTTTGGCAGAAACTGTGTTTTGCTTTTTAACCTTAATATAATGTTTTTAAAATCACCCACTGCCTAATGACAGTGCTACACAGTAAAGGGTTCTTACAGACATTTTAGATGTAAATTCAAGAACTTTTCAAGAACTTTCAAAGTACTGAGATATACAATTTCAAGGACAAAATTATCTAAATTAAGTATATAGTAAATATCACATCATCGCTACACTTTTCATTTTCAAGTTATAATATCACATAATTGAGATCTGCAAGTAAAAAATTTTCAGAGAAGAATGTTAGGAAGGAACACGCCAGAAAAACATAAAGAAAAACTTTAAAACAACTTCAAACCTACAAGTATTTTATCATCACCAATTAACTGGTTGATGGAATCAGTTTATCAGCATTAGCTTTAGTATTTGTGGTTGAATTATAATGATTCAGTATAATCAGACAGATTGTAAGCCATTCTGGCTCTGACAATTTCACAGTGGTGAAATGGCAACTAAAAGCATCTAGCTGGCATTGGTTTGCCTGAAACTTTGTGTGTCATAAAAAACACAAGATGATATTTTCACTTATCAGAGATGTTTGATAATACTCTTCTGCACCCTTTGGCAGCTACTGTGCATGCAAATTGATACAGTCAACAGAACCCTGATTCTATTATATGTATGTATTTTTTTACTCCTAGTGATGCAAATAATTGAATGATATGCATTTTATTCTAAACAGAAAATTTGAAGAGTTTTCAAGGACTTGAAACCAACCATTAAAAGTTGAAGGACTTTAAATGACTGTAAGAACCCTGATAACAACATAAACATTAACAGAATAAGACTAACAAATAGCAATAATGAAAGAAACAGCATTTTAACAGTCAGAAACACTATGCTCTTGAATCCAGTATGTAGCCCAAGGCTTTGGGCTGATAGTGATCTCTCCCAGATCAACCTTTATGAATCAGTTGGCATTAGTACATTAGCAAAAAATATCTGGTTGCATTTCACAATATGCTTGAAATACAGTTTGTATGAAAAGTTGTACAAAAATTATGCAAAATAGATAGCATCAAGCAAGCTTTTACTGTTGCAATTATAAATGTGTTTAAGTCATATTTATGTTCTATACATCCCATCATACACAAACTTCTTGTTATAGGCTGTTCACGGTAAAGTGAGCACTTCTGATGTCTTAGTGACTTTTTCCTATCAAACAGTTTTTATCCTTCCACCACAAACACAGTGTATATATTTCACAGTACTCTAAAGTTAACATCTAAGGCTTCAAAAAGTGCTCACTTTAGGGTAATTCCATGTGAAATCAACAAATGGGCTTTGCCACACCAATCGTCTAGACTCCAAAATAATTTTTGTAATATATTTAAAAAAATTTACTTTCTTTGGTATGGCCTACTGTTTGCGGCACAGACAAGCAAAAAATGGCTTTTCAGTGTTATTTTCTAAAATCTGCATAAAGTTTATTTAAATTAGGAACAATGTCAGTTAAGGCTCATTTGAAAGTTTTTTTTTGTTTGGACAAAGTAAGGTTAAAGTTAAGCCTACGCAGAGATTTCGGGGCTAACATTTTAGTTTATCAAGTAATATTTTTTAAAAAGATTTTTAGACATAAAAAACACAATGAAGGATTCAAAGTTGATAGTATTTTTCTCTTTTAAACTCATGTATGAGTATTATGTACTGAAAAAAATTTGAGCTGTTACTGAAAATCTTCCAACCTAAAAAAATTGCATGAATTTTGAGAGCTTAGAAAATACATGTGGTACAGGTTTTAAAAATTTGAAAATACTAGAATACCAAGTCCTTAAAATGTACTTTACAACAAAAAAATTCATGTTACTTCAAGGGTTTAGGTACAACGAACCTTAGAAGTGGCAGGTTATGGACTCACTGGTCCTTGTGCCTTGAGGGGAGGTATAAGAACAAGAATCCAAGGATGTGTGTGTGGGTGGCTTGTGAATCACCTTGTTGGCACGCTGTCATTAGTCATCCACGGTAATTATTAAGTTTAGTGACTTTTCAGTAATTTTTTCTTAAACGGAAAATGGTATATTTCTACTCTACTAATGAAGCAGAACACGAATATACGAGGAGCATGAACATACGACTAATTTCGTAATATGTGCCCACCTAACCTAACAAACCCTAACCCCACCTTGGGCGAATTACTATTTTACATTTTTAAACTAACCTAGAATTGTAGGGTTTTACACTAAACTAGGATTGTATGGTTTTAAACTAACCTAGCATTTTAGGATTTTACACTAACATAGGATTGTAGGGTTTTACACTAAACTATGAATTTAGGATTTTAGGGATTTAAAGGAACCGTAATACACACCAAANTGTAGGGTTTTACACTAAACTATGAATTTAGGATTTTAGGGATTTAAAGGAACCGTAATACACACCAAAAGAATATCAATTAACTCACCTAGAAGGCGGATGGTACAATTCCTCTGTCAACGGCCAATTCAATCTTACCTCACTCGACGAAACACCATGTTCCACTAAAAACCCACATACGCTGTAATGACGCATTATTCTTAATTTTTGGGACACGTGTTTCATTTTTCTTTAGCTTTGGTAAGCTTCGTAATATTTTTATCGNGACGCATTATTCTTAATTTTTGGGACACGTGTTTCATTTTTCTTTAGCTTTGGTAAGCTTCGTAATATTTTTATCGGGTTTCAAATTAAAGCCGCGGTGGTTTGTTTTATCATGATAGTTTGTTTATCGGGCATACGTTTGCTGTTTTACGTTTATCAGGCGTCTGTTTACCGTTTCATTTCGAACATCGTAGTTTTCAGTTTTTTGTTAAGCGTCAGCATTATTTAGAAACTTTCAAGCTGCATCAACAAGTTTTGTACAACGCAGTTTCGATAATGAGTCAGATTCGATAACGTGTGGAGAGCGTGCGTGGCATTCCACGCTAGGCCCTTATCTGGAGAGAGGGGGGTGANGACGCATTATTCTTAATTTTTGGGACACGTGTTTCATTTTTCTTTAGCTTTGGTAAGCTTCGTAATATTTTTATCGAGTTTCAAATTAAAGCCGCGGTGGTTTGTTTTATCATGATAGTTTGTTTATCGGGCATACGTTTGCTGTTTTACATTTATCAGGCGTCTGTTTACCGTTTCATTTCAAACATCGTAGTTTTCAGTTTTTTGTTAAGCGTCAGCATTATTTAGAAACTTTCAAGCTGCATCAACAAGTTTTGTACAACGCAGTTTCGATAACGAGTCAGATTCGATAACGTGTGGAGAGCGTGCGTGGCATTCCACGCTAGGCCCTTATCTGGAGAGAGGGGGGTGATAGGCAGCACAAAGACGCGTGTGCCTGTCGTCCTTCAAGTCACTTCAGGTCAGACAGCGGCGACGTCCGTTGGAAGGCAGTCGCCCTTCAGGGCAGTGGTAGAATGCTCGCCTAGGCTGCGTCGGGCGTGACGATAACCCCCACATCGGCAACTAGACTTTGCTACATTATTTCTCCGCTGGTGTGGGAGGTCGCCGCATTTATTATTTCTTCGGGCCAGTTTTTCAGAACATAATAATTAAGTAAACGAATGTGGCGCTGTGATGCACTTGTATGGTTATCTGTGAACGTTTCGCCATACAACTCTTTTCCCGAAGACTCCCCTGTAAAACGAAGGANTATGGAACTTGACTTTATTTCATACGTCATTGGCGGCCATTTTACTGAGTCTCGTGTTCCACCTCTGAGCTAGTCGAGTGATAAGTTACAGCCGAGTGACAACGTATGGTCAGCACTGTAACTGTAGCATCCAACGTTACAACGCGAATATAACGCACTGAAGCATTCACTCATAGCCGAATATTACACACTGACCCTCGTTCATAGGCGAATATAATGCACAGAAGCACTCGTTCTTGCTTTCTCCGTTTTAAATCCACCGGATTGGGATGTTGCGACACACATAGCCAAAGACAGAATGGCTACTGAGCTTTTTCAAAAATTTCTGTTACGGTGACAGCAGGAATCATTACATCACCAAAAATCATGGCGTCCACTGTAAACAAAGAGGCGAACTACTTGTACTTTCAACTATTTTATTTAATATGTTCTACTTATTTTAACATGACACCCTCCTGAATATTAACTAGGTAAGCTGTGCAGAACCTATTAATGCAACTTTTGTTGGTCTAGGACGTTTCATTCAGAAAAGTCACTAAACTTAATAATTACCTCCTCCACTATATAGCAACAATTCTAGAATGCTATAGGCCCAGCTCCCCTGCTCAGTTATTGATCTGACGAGGAGCATATAGGTTGTGTGTTGTTTTGCAGTCTCTATACCAGTTTGATTTTGGTTTATCATNGTCTCTATACCAGTTTGATTTTGGTTTATCATTTTAGCATGCAAATTTTGCATTACATGATTGTAAAGTTGCTGAATTATAATGGAAAGTTCTTGTTCTATTAGCATTTCTACAGGAAGTGTATGTCACAAACTGTCTTACTCTAAGTCCTCTGTATTGCACAATATTTCTGAGTTTACTGAAGAACAGAAAACATTATTTTCATTGAGAACTAATTGTAATGATATAAAAACTGTTCGTACTTTTCATAAGGCTGAATTTCTGGACAGATACTTTCACATTTACGGCAAGTCTTGTTCAGACCCTAACAATGTCCACTCAAAAACAAAAAACCACAACAAGAAATATCAATAAAACTTTCAGACTGTAATCCTGAGTTAAATTTAATCCCAGGGAAAGCATTGTACACAAAATGGTTTAAAAAAATTCAAAAACTAGAGTAGGTTAGTATTTAGAGTTTGCTTCCTAGGAGCTGGAGCATTGCTAAAATTCAGGGTGAGTTTAATGTCAGCCAATATCTGGTCCATCTGTCACTAACATTGACTGAAAAGGATGGGATTTTGCCACAAATAGACAAACAGGGTAGAAATAAACTTGACGACGTTTCAATAAAAACGGTTCCAAGATTTCTATGAAAATTATGAGTACAGCAGGATGATGCCAGGTAAAGAATATTGCATGCATGCATGCATGCATGCAGTACTGCAAGAAGGATGGGATTTAAAAAAAATGGAGACAGAATCGAAATTTAAACTATGGGTTTCAACAGACCGTTGTGAACTGTCTAATTGTGTTCTTCTATTTGAAGAGTACTTGGATAAGTTAGTGGAAAGATTTGAGCAACTTCGAGGCCACCATTTAATTCCAAAGAAACAAACAGAATTCTTGAACACAAAGAAGACAACTTTACTGGAGGAAGAATGCATACTAATGGGGGATTTTTCTGAAAAGATTTCTTTTGTTGTACAAGATGAGGTACAATCCTACCATTGGTCTAGTAATTGGGCAACCATACATCCCTTTGTGTTGTTCTTCAAAGAAGATGGAGAGTTATGGAACCGTTGCTTTTGAGTCATCAGTGATTCATTGGAACACAACACCACTGCCTTCTATGCCTTTCAAAAATGGCCTATGGTCAGCCTAAAATCTTTGCTAGCTAAAGTGAAAAAAGTTATTTACTTTTGTGATGGTTCCGCGGCCCAGTACAAAAACAAGAACAACTTTATAAATCTGTGTCACAATGAAGATTTTTAGTTCCAGCAGAATGGCATTTTTTTTGCCACATGCCATGGCAAGGGACCATGTGATGAAATTGGTGGGACAGTTAAAAGAATTGTGAGAAAGGCAAGTTTTTAGAGGACTGTAGAAAACCATATCATCACTCCCCTAGATATGTTTTAAGTTTTGTGTGAACAATATAAGGAACATACATTTTCTGTTCTGTTCAAATCAAGACGTTGAAAAGGTTGAACAACAACTGCAGACAAGGTTCCAACTCGCCATTCCAAAACCTCAAGCTGGGGCATTACATAGTTTTATTCCCATCAGCCAAAGTGTTCTTCACATCCATGTAACATACCTTCCAATGCAATACAAAACTGTTACAGTCAAAACTGCAGGCAAAACTGAGGGATTACGTGTGCTGTGTCTATGATGATACAGAATGGTGGTTAGGTGAAGTTCTTGAAGTGAAAGTTCACGATACTGAAGACTAATATAGGATTCACTTTTTCCATCCTTGAGGCCCTGGCACCTCTTTCAAGAAATCAGCTTGTGACAACAACGCATGGGTCCAGAAAAAGAATATTCTTAGTATTTTCTCCCCTAGAGTCCTTGGCAGCCACTGGAAGATGTCACATCTCACCATAGATGAATGAGCACCTGTCAACTCTTCTAAATGAATATTAGTCCAGCCAACGATTGCTCAAAAAGGGGGGGAAGATGGTAGAATTTTTTTCTTCTGGAATGTGTTTGGAGTAGTTAGGAGGTAAACATACTAAAAGTCCTCGATTCTAACCCTGACGGAAGAGGAAAAAAAGGGGGGAGGGGGGTTAAAGGTCCCGTTTTTTGGTTTTTTGCTTGTATCTCGTTAACAGTGGGTCATATGCATAAAATTATTCTTAACAAAATAAAAGCTTATAAAATTTGCTACAAGATTGTTTCTGTTCATTTTTTCTCTGTTCGCCACAGTTTACGAGATATCCGCCCGCAAAAATTGTTAATTTATGAAAAACAATTTTTTGCGTTACGTTTTTCGTCAAAATTTTGTTTCTAGCACTCCAGTCCTTCGTTTTACAGGGGAATCTTCGGGAAAAATGTTGTAGGGCATTAAATGTGATTTGAAATGATATGTACATTTACTATTTTATCTTCAACTGGGCCAAAGTTACAGCAATTTGAAAATTTCAGGTTAAATCACACATTTTTAAAGACAACCTCGCATTGCATGTTTTAAGGGTTATTTATTTGTTTACATAAGCTGTATTTTGTGTATTTATAAATGAATGGAGGGTTATTTATTTGTTTACATAAGCTGTATTTTGTGTATTTATAAATGAATGCAAAGCAGCACCTATTTCCTTTTATAATAATGATTTATTAGTGTCTTGGGTACCTATGTCGGTATCCTACCCGAGTTCTTGAGCCTACAGCATTTTGCCAGAGTAAGCTTGGTTTCATCAAGCTCTATAAGCGAAACCAGGAAATCTGCAGAGCAGTTGAGGTTTTTTACATTGCCTCCTCGACACCGACTGAGGTTGAGCGAGCTGGGCAAATCTGCATGCTCAAAGTAAATGTACATGTCATTTCAAAGGAAATTTAATGCCATACAACTCTTTTCCCGAAGACTCCCCTGTAAAACGAAGGACTGGAGTGCTAGAAACAAAAGTTTGACGAAANAAATTCTACCATCTTCCATGTCCTCTATAACCCCTTCGTTGACTGGGCTATATATGGCTACACAATAAATGTAAAACCAAAATCGGTAGTAATTTATATTTAAAAAATAATTTGTATATCACATGAAGCAAAATTAAGGGTTTAAATATAAATATTGCGTCTGCTTGCTTTCATGCACAGTTAGCGATGTAACTGCTGTTCTACAGTTAATCCAAAGGCTCGTGGCATCTAAGGGAGTAACAACATGGTTTTTTTTTTTTTGTTTTAAAGTACACTGTAAGGACTTGGTATTCTAGCATTTTCAAAAATTTTCAAAATTCATTTAATTTATTTCAGGTGGAAGCATTATCAGTAACAGCTCAAATTTTTTCCTGCAAATACTACTCGCACATTAATTTAACAGGGAAAAATAATAACATATTACTTTGATTCGTTTATTGCATTTTTTAAGCCTAAAAATCTTGAAAAATCACTAAATAAAATAAAATGTAAACCCCAAAATATTTGCTTAGGCTTAAAATGAGCCCTAGTTGACATTGTTCCTAATTCAAATAAACTTAATACAGATTTTAGAAAATAACACTGAAATGCTATTGTTTTGCTTGTACGTGCTGCAAAATATCAAAGAAAATAAATTTTTTTTAAATATTATAAATTTTTTTTTGGAGTTTAGACAATTTGTGCACATAACTTACCAAATTTGATCAAAATCTAAAATGAGGTGGAAAATTTGTTGATTTCACATGGAATGATGCTTTACCGTGAATAGCCTATAGTTATATTTCAAGACATTCCTTGTAATATGCAATTTATATGACTCACAATTTACCTGTTAGGATTTTCAAACCTATATAATTAAATAAATTGTGAAATTTTAAATGTATATCTTGTGAAAAACAAGTTTAAAATGATGCTTAAGATACGTATCTAACTTAACTGCAAAGTGATTTTTTATGCCGCTAGAAGTACCATAAATGCCGTTTTATTTATGTACATACTTGTTTTATGTTGATGAGGAAAGAGCTTTTCGTAATTATATGTCTGTAGTGTTGTGAAAAGTTTTTTTTTTNCATACTTGTTTTATGTTGATGAGGAAAGAGCTTTTCGTAATTATATGTCTGTAGTGTTGTGAAAAGTTTTTTTTTTCGTTGAAAAAAGATGAAATCACACTTTATATCCTAAATTCTGCATTATTCCGACATTCAACCACANCATACTTGTTTTATGTTGATGAGGAAAGAGCTTTTCGTAATTATATGTCTGTAGTGTTGTGAAAAGTTTTTTTTTTTCGTTGAAAAAAGATGAAATCACACTTTATATCCTAAATTCTGCATTATTCCGACATTCAACCACAANTTTTTTTTTTCGTTGAAAAAAGATGAAATCACACTTTATATCCTAAATTCTGCATTATTCCGACATTCAACCACAAGTCTGCAATTGATGACACAGTTTGCATTAAAGCCATGTCAACTGAATGCAGTAAGTATCTGAACGTCAATTATTGGCACTATTTCAGCGAAAGCCAAGACACTGTGCTTACATGCTGTAAATAATTCCTGTAATTCCTGTCGACAACAAAACTGAACAGTTCCATTCCAATAATGACGGCCAAGTAGTTAAATTTTACAGAATAAGTTTATAATTTCACAAATTGAGAACTTTGTTTCACAAATGTTCAATCGATTTTGCTTTTACAGTGTATGTTCTACTATGTAGTCTACATTTACAAAATAATTTGTTCATTTCGTAGTGCACAATTATTATAAAAATGTATTAAAGATAGCTGACATTATTAATAAACATTTCAGTTGTCTTAGGGTTGCCAGATATTCAGAAAGGAAAAACAACATGTATTGTTACCATGTTTTATGATCCACCATAAATTAATTGAAACAGTATACACATGTAACAAACAAATTTAATAAACCAGACAGAAACTACTACGTATTGCTGGACAGAGTCAAATGATTTTTAACAAACATATGTAAATATTTGTTTTTTCAGTATGTTATAGTGAACATTTTTTGTCTGCAAGTATATTTTTTATAAAAACAAATCACTACGTGTATCATTATTTTTGGAAAATGTAAACAATGTCTCAATAAATCAAGATAATTTTTGTTTCTTTCATGTCTCCATTTGATGTTTATGAAATTTTGGTGTTTAAAATACATATTCCATTACTTTTTTGAGATTTCAAACAAAACATCATATTAATAGAACACAAAGTGTGTGCTTTGAGAAGCATACACAATTCTTCACAGAATGCACAATCGCCCCAAATTTTGTAGCTGAATCAATTTTTCTTAGATTGTAAAGTTTATATTAAAAATTTCATATTTAGTTAAACATTACAGACAAAAAAGGGTTTCATAACAAATGTGCAAAATGGAATTGTTCCAGGTAAAACAATAGTGTTAAGCGAAGATCATCTCCCCTTCCCGTGGTGGGCAAGAGACCATTCTCGGAGTGTCAAGGAGCTGAATCGCCACGACTTGACCTCTATGATGCCAGACAGGCACGGAGGGGAAAAATTGACTTCTGATAAGACCTGGCTTCATCACCCCTTCACCCTTGCCGGAGGGGCAGCGTCTGCGGATTATTGCGCAAACTTTCTGTAAGCAGTCACCCCTTTTTTTTGTCACTGGCACTGGCCAGCATGTTAAGAATATCCTCTGCTATGACACCGGGGCTATATAGATGTTTCTAAATTAGACAGACAAACTTTGGCTGCAGGTTATCACGAAAAAAGGTGAAAACATATACACAACATATGCTATAAGTGAATCCTACAGGCGGTACATATCTCTGAAGTTGAACTTCAAGCACTAGGTTATTACAACTACTGGAGAAGACTGGGTGTCTGGATAAGGTGTAAAGTTAATTGTGACATGTGGGTTTATAATCCATCTTTTAAATCCCAATTACGCTACAGCATTGTGGAGACCAAGTGCNAGTTAATTGTGACATGTGGGTTTATAATCCATCTTTTAAATCCCAATTACGCTACAGCATTGTGGAGACCAAGTGCGAATAAGGGTTGTAACTGTAATTATTTTCATCAAATAATTTGATGACAGCAACAGACATGTGGTGGTGTGTTTACAGATTTTTGTTCCATAGAACATCTCAAAAATGTTCTCCCATATTTGTAATTACCTAACTAGTGTTACAGGTCAACTTAAAAGATGTGTACAGCGATTAGGATTCTCTTTAGACCATAAGTCGTAAGTATAGTTCTCCTTTTTTTCCATGATTAACACGCAGCCAAAGTTAGTCGGTTTAATTTAGATACATACTGTACATACCTGCGCTGCCAAAGGGTTAGGAGTTTGTAACAGCCATCTGGCGGCGACTGCGGTGGACGAGTGCGTGTACGTGTACGGCGGCGACCGATGAGGTGCGCAAGTGTTGCGGAGGGTGAATTACCAGTACATGTGTACGAAAGCACTCTGGCCGCTCTATAACATTCCTGAGAGGAAAAACTGGGCAATATCTGGATTGAAATAAGGCGGGACAGAATGGACGAGTCATACAGACTTGATTGTAAATATTGGAACTGTGAGATAGCAAATATATAATTTTAATAGTAATTCTGTAGGTGTCACAAAACTGTTTATGAAAACTGGTTTTAAATGTTTGAGTGTGTTAATTTACATGAGGTGCGATTATGTATATATTAGCTGTAGGTAGCAGGTGATAGCCATTGTTGTTGAGATAGTAAGTTTCAGAGTTTTTTTTTTTTTTAATTGTTAATAAATTAGGAAATTATTACTGGCTCTTATTTAATTAAGACTAAGACCTTCATCCCTTAAAGAACCTGAATACTCCAACAAAGTTTGTAACACTGGTGTCAGAAGTGGGATGGAAGTATTTTGAGTAACTAATTGTTTGGTGCAGTTGTAATAATAATAATAATAACTGTAGTAAACTGCAAATTTCACAGTGTTGTGAATTTTAACAAGGAAAATGGCAGATAAAGAGGCTTTGTGAGTTTTTGTTGAAGAGCCGAGTGGCCAAAAAAGAACATAAATTTGAAAGCAGAAAATAAAGTAGATAATGTTAATAACTAAATTAATAGTGTTNAGTTAATTGTGACATGTGGGTTTATAATCCATCTTTTAAATCCCAATTACGCTACAGCATTGTGGAGACCAAGTGCAAATAAGGGTTGTAACTGTGATTATTTTCATCAAATAATTTGATGACAGCAACAGACATGTGGTGGTGTGTTTACAGATTTTTGTTCCATAGAACATCTCAAAAATGTTCTCCCATATTTGTAATTACCTAACTAGTGTTACAGGTCAACTTAAAAGATGTGTACGGCGATTAGGATTCTCTTTAGACCATAAGTCGTAAGTATAGTTCTCCTTTTTTTCCATGATTAACACGCAGCCAAAGTTAGTCGGTTTAATTTAGATACATACTGTACATACCTGCGCTGCCAAAGGGTTAGGAGTTTGTAACAGCCATCTGGCGGCGACTGCGGTGGACGAGTGCGTGTACGGCGGCGACCAATGAGATGCGCAAGTGTTGCGGAGGGTGAATTACCAGTACATGTGTACGAAAGCACTCTGGCCGCTCTATAACATTCCTGAGAGGAAAAACTGGGTAATATCTGGATTGAAATAAGGCGGGACAGAATGGACGAGTCATACAGACTTGATTGTAAATATTGGAACTGTGAGATAGCAAATATATAATTTTAATAGTAATTCTGTAGGTGTCACAAAACTGTTTATGAAAACTGGTTTTAAATGTTTGAGTGTGTTAATTTCCATGAGGTGCGATTATGTATATATTAGCTGTAGGTAGCAGGTGATAGCCATTGTTGTTGAGATAGTAAGTTTCAGAGTTTTTTTTTTTTAATTGTTAATAAATTAGGAAATTATTACTGGCTCTTATTTAATTAAGACCTTCATCCCTTAAAGAACCTGAATACTCCAACAAAGTTTGTAACACTGGTGTCAGAAGTGGGATGGAAGTATTTTGAGTAACTAATTGTTTGGTGCAGTTGTAATAATAATAATAATAANATGGAAGTATTTTGAGTAACTAATTGTTTGGTGCAGTTGTAATAATAATAATAATAATAACTGTAGTAAACTGCAAATTTCAACAAGGAAAATGGCAGATAAAGAGGCTTTGTGAGTTTTTGTTGAAGAGCTGAGTGGCCAAAAAAGAACATAAATTTGAAAGCAGAAAATAAAGTAGATAATGTTAATAACTAAATTAATAGTGTTAATGAGCATGTATATAGCAAAATAGAATGTAAATGAATATGTAAATAGTAATATTAGTAGTGCTAGTGAGCTGGTAGACAAGAAGAGAGTGTGTTAGCGAAGTGGACACGAAAACAGACAGTTTTCGCGAAGTAGTCAACTAACTAGACAAGAAAATGGACAGTTAAATAAAAATGTGGATAGGAAAATAGACAGTGTAAATGAAAATGTCGACAGAATTATGGAAGGTATCAGTGAGTTGGTAAATAATAAAATAGTGTTAATGAAAGGGTGAACAGTGTTGAGTGCAAGGTGGACCACGAGGCTAGCACCCTCAAAAAAGAATGGCAAGAATTCCTACAGCAGTAGGTAAGAAGTTACTCTAGGCCAGCGGCTAATAAGGAGCTAAGAATGACTACCACTGAGCCAATGAATGTGGGCAGCGAGAAGGTAGAGGTCGCTGCCAATACAACTGACGCAAGTGAGGCTCAGCAGTTTAGCAGTGTGGGTACACTTCAGCCAGGTGTGGGTAAAGGCATCACGATTAAGCCACCCCTTACGATGGGCAGACACTTTGGCGTGAACACCAACATCAGTTCCATATCGTTGCTGTCCTGAATAATTGGTCTGACGAGCAGTAAGCGTACCACCTCGCGATTGTACTGAGGCTCGCATTGCGCATATACAATCTCTGCCAGAGCGACATTGAAAGGAGTATCCCAGACTGGTGTCGCTACATTTTGGTGATCGATACCTGCGACATAACCACCATGCCCAACTGCGAAGCCGTGACCACAGAAGACTGCAGGACCTGTGACAGGACATCGCGCAGCTGTCCCACCTGTCTCTGGAGGGGTACCATGAGGAACAACACACGTCATTGCAGTCGACTTCTTCGTGGATGCTATTGCCGATGAGGATGTGCACTGAGTGGTATATTGAGCATCGCCACACACTGTGCAGGATGCCTTGGCCCTAGCATTGGCGGTGGAATCGGCGAAAGAACAGATGCACCAGCATGGAATACATGCAGCTACACAGTGCCACGACGATAATGGAGATAGCTTTTGGACGTCTTGAAGTGGCTGGAGGTCACAATGACCGACATTGTTACCTGTGCCTGTGCTAGGGAGTTTCACTTTTGTCCAGCTAAGCATCACATCAGGAATGATGGGAGTGTGGCCGAACAGGATATTTGAATATTTGAGAACCCAGTGTCCCCCAAAGAACTACAGGACTCAACAGTCGGAAGTTAGTACGACCGACATCTTGCTGAGGAGGCTGGAGTCAGCGGTGGAGAAGTTTCTGAATTGAGTAGAAGCAGCGACACCTGTCTTCCATCAATGGAGGCGCCGAGAATGCTAGAACTGTGGAAAAGATGGACAATTACAAGCCCGCTGTCCAGGGATGCTAACTGATACCAATAATTGATAAACAGGTCACATGACAGCTGCACCAAAAAGTAGATCTAGCAGCAACTAGAATAATAATCTGGCACACAGCTCCACCAAAACTACTCACAACATTGTAACTCAGGAAAGGAAGAAATATAGCTACATACTGTCAAGAAGATACAAGGATTCTGGAACCAGACCCCAAAAGAAGTCTGCCCACAGCACCACGCAGGCCAAGCCATGCAGAACCAATTAATGCCAGAGTTATTCTTTGTTTCATATAACTTCAGTAAAATTTGACAGACATTGTGACCAACTTACACAACATGTAAACAGTAAACGTCCCAATTTGCAAAGTACTGTGTCAGCTGATGGTTGTTGCCGGATGTGTGTTATTATGTTGGCGATCTTAGCAATATTTATGGGAGAAAATAGTACACAGCATTAAAAATAATAACTGATAATTGTAACATTTATGGTATAAATTTTGCTCTTTGAATAATGTGCAATATTTCCCAGTTATAGAGTAAGGGCTTTAAAAACATTTAGAAATATTATTAGTAGAGTATGCGAACATTACGGTTATGTGAATATCTCCACTCGCCCGATGAAATGCCATTACCATTGAGCTCTCTTCAGTCATAACTGATCTATATGCAAGAATTCCTTGCTGGTGGTGTTGAAATATTATATTTGCAGTTAATTATTTTTGTATTTACGTATTTCATTAAATGTAGTTCGTCGTAGGTGCCTTTTCAGAACTGTCTTCTCAATGAAATGAATTATCGACACCTGTCTGTCGCTTTGTAAAAGGGCTTGTTGTGTGCTGTGGTCTGCCATTTTCCTTGACCATTGCGAAGCACAGGCGAAAAATTATTTACGTTGTGAAGTTTAAATGTGTTTATTTCAAGAAATAGCTCCTGTGTGTATTTAATTGAAGAGTCAACAAATAAATTAATTTGTATCAGTGGTCGACAAAAGTGATTTTAGTTAAGTATCATGCAAAGCTCGCCACGTGTTTAGGAATTAAAAAGTGAACAGTAAGTTTGCGTGTTTTGTAAATAACAATTTTTAAAAATGTTGTTAAAATATTTGAAATGTACGTGGCCTTTAAAAAAAAAACCTTGTTTACCCTAATTTATTTTATTGAAATACCAATGACTTATGTGAAAAGTTAAATTTACTGACAATGTTTAAATNTAAAATATTTGAAATGTACGTGGCCTTTAAAAAAAAAATCTTGTTTACCCTAATTTATTTTATTGAAATACCAATGACTTATGTGAAAAGTTAAATTTACTGACAATGTTTAAATCTTACATTTTGCACATTAGTATTAAGTGACATATTTATTGCGTTTTGTTCTTGCTGGAGGTTTTGAAATGTACATGGCCTAAAAAAACGTTCTTTTAGTGTAGTTTATTATATAAAAAAGTCCAATCATTTTTAGGTCTTGAGTATTTCTCGCATTGGTACGAACAGTGACATTTATTAATTTCAGTTCTTCCGATGAAGTTAAAAATTTAGAGGTTATAGTAAAGTGAATGCTATTTCCATACGAAAAAAATTTTCCACTGCATCATGAAAATAATGTAAGCTCCAATTGACACACTCACATAAGAAGAACTGCAAAACAATCAAGTCTCACGAATGACGATAAACTAGAGTTCCTCACCCCACGAATACAATAAACAGAACCCTAACTAGTATATTATGTGGTTATAACAAAAATAAAACAGTTGGGAATAGCTCCCAGCTATACTAGCCGAAGTACTGGACTGAAGATGTCCTTCAATGCCTGCCATTGGATTCATAGTTTGTTTACAAAGATCGTTTTCTTCACCGGAAGTACGGCTGTGGCGAAGGGATACACCGTGTCCGCACTTCTTTTCGAGAACTATTAAAATTTACTAAGTTATATAAAACGGAGAAAAAATATACGGACATTGACTGCCTAGTGCTTTAGCGCTGGCCGGCGACTTTGTGGGGATTGTGTGCATCCCGTCCCGGAGACGAGAGAAGGCATACTGACGGCACATTGCAGCAGCTCGGCCAAACCGAGGAAAACAGTTTGTTAAGAGGAGAGGAAGGGGACGAGCGCCGTAGGCGATCGTTAAGCCGGCTGACGTAAAGAGCGTACAGATCGATAGCCACGGCTCCTCGCAGCATCCCACGCGACATGACGTGGCTCCGCAAGTCGACGTTGCCGAACTAATAGGAATGATCGTCCTACATTCCGCCGATATTATACTATTAAATTTATGGAATCAGGCACAAGTTTCACTCTCTAATTACGGCATACGGTGGCAATAGTAGCTAGGATGTGACGCCCACAAGGCATGGGGACTCATGCTAGGTTTACATCGGCGCGACGGACGCGATACGACAGGCGCGAAGGAAAGAAAATTTTAAGTGTAAGAGTTAGCAGAAATCTAAAATATTTTCTTTTCCAATAATTCCACATTTTGACTTGATTGGCGCATGAATAAAGTGATCACGCACTCTGCAATGTTAATTTTACATATGGTGGAAGAATATACAGTGCGCATACAAGTAGGTGTTAAGCAAGGTTTTCAAAAAAGCACAGGTTACGGTGAGCAGCCTATAACAACGCAATAATTCATATATTTAGTTCAGTGAATAAGGTGATAGACACCGTTATGTGTGGCTGTCTACACTCGGGGCGCCAGTCATTCCAATAACTTTTTGACTGGTAGTATGAACCAAACTACATTTATTTTATCATGATCATAATTGTGGATTTTACTGTCGCCATTGTTATAATATATATTATTTGCAACTTTGCATATCAATATATAATTTACGAGAATGCCCAAGATATGGACATGAAATAGTTACATTCTAAATTTTATTTGAAAATCTTTACTTATCGTTTAACGCGTTGCGCGAAATATGCATGCAAGAAATAGACAATAAATCAACAAGCCACCAGCCTTGTATTCACATTTGATTGAATTATGGGAATTAAGAAATAATGACAATCATGGAAATGCAACTTTTATAATTTTTAAGAAGTACTGCTAATTAGCTCTCATCAAAATGGTTAGTGTCAACGCCAAGTTGTGTGTAGGGGCACAAACAATTCTTCTGGAACAAATCTCAAAACACTTTTGCTTCAGAATTCTCTTTTCTGAACTTCCTAAGCTGTCCCCATTATGCTGCTTCCGTGTTTTGTTTTAATTAATTTCTCCTACGGATGGTTATTAGAGTCAAACACACGAACGATGAATGAAATGCCGACAGGTGCTTTCGTGTCTAGCACAATGTCATAGCCCGGCTGCCTCAGGCGTGACCACGGGGTGGTCCGGGTATGCAAAGGACCACGTTGAAATCGGGGAAGACAGGTGAAACTGTCCGCTCGCTAAAACTCGTGACTACGGGTATACCGTTGTCCGCTAGACAACTATGCAACAGATACTCGACTGATCGCGCACATGCATATATCAACCGCAGGAAAAGCATGCACTACATAGGTAAATCTTCGTCATAGTATTAAAGAAAACTGACATACGAAACAGTAACGTACCCTTGAAATTACGCGTGTGTGTATTTCATCGATGCAACACACATTTTCAAGGGCTGTAAAATGTTACACAATTCCAAGCGCGCAAGTTTTAGAACTGAACATTGTGTCATCTGTCCCTTCACCGGCTCGACCTCCTCACCACGTGGGCTTAAAATTGCCACTCTCAAAACTCACTTTTCTGAAGTTCCATCCCATTATTTAGATACTCGAGAGTAAATAAATTTTGTGTTTACTTATGATTTTGCAAATCCTACGTAAAGGTTGGTCTGCGCCTAATATATAATAAGCTTTAAATCATTACAAATTGATCCAGTGCAATGCTTTTGTACAGTGTACACACTTATATATGCCTTACAATCTCCGAAATGGGAAGTACATGGCGATTTGCCATTGTATCACAGGCTGTTTGCGACGATACTTGGCCGCACAGATGCAAAACTCCACGCCTAACTGCAGTGACGTAATCTGCGCCACGGCAAAGACTGACACAGACGACGTTCGTATCACAGATGTTGAAAAAACTGACGTGGACGGTTTTTTTTTTTTTTTTAATTGAACGTGCCTTCTGAAAATCCCCCGGTAACATACGATTACTTACAATCAAATCACCGCAANACTGCAGTGACGTAATCTGCGCCACGGCAAAGACTGACACAGACGACGTTCGTATCACAGATGTTGAAAAAACTGACGTGGACGGTTTTTTTTTTTTAATTGAACGTGCCTTCTGAAAATCCCCCGGTAACATACGATTACTTACAATCAAATCACCGCAAGTTATTTTTTAATTGTTTCAAAAGTTAAATTTCAATACACTTAAATCATGCAGTCAAACGAGGTTCCGTTACACCTATAATAAGCTGGGCTATGTTTTTTAGCCTCTATTTATGTAAAACAAACTGCACACTGCACATTTGCAGTTTACACTAACTTGTTAACAAAACCCGGAACGGTTTACGCGAAATTACAAGAAAAAATTGAAGAAATAGCTAGTTAAAAAGCAACGCAATTTTTGCAAATACCGATCAGACCTTTAAATTCGCCATGTTAATATGAAATATCTGTGGTAGCCAAAACTAAATTTTAATGTAAGAAAAAATTTAAATGGGTATGATGAGGCATCGTGCAGTAAATTGTGGCGTATTCAACTTAACTCTTTATACCTTTTCAAAACGCTCACAGACTCGGGCCTGTTTTTGGCGTACCGCTGTGATAACGTTCCGCGGTACACCAGGGTGTTACAGCGGTGTATAGAACGAAGAACAAGTTACCCGATGTTATCTGTCTTGCCACTGTAAATTTTACCGACACTTTCTCTACCTTCACTAACGCAATGAAAATGGAAAGGAAGTGAGGGGCAAGAAGAGGTAGGGGGAACGTTGCAGATGAAGACACGCCCTTCGCACAAACAGGCCGCCCCTCGCTTCCTGCAATCCCGTGGGGGCTTGCTAAGGACTGTGTGTATGTTGCTCCCTACCAGCAAGCATGCAGCGTCGAAATACATAGTTATTTTTATACAAAACAGTATTTTATTTTTAAAACCATAATCTGCACGGGTTAAATTTTCTGACCCGTTCCGCTTTCACAAAGATTATGCTAATCTTTAAATTGTTCCAGTGTTTTTTTTGTCCGCCGACGATCCATCTAAAGAAATGCAGTAAAAACCACATTTATTTACATTACCTTCGTCCATTATACACGTGACTCTCAGTTCGTTCTTTCGTAGTCCAGTCTTGTATATTCTGCAAGAATCACCGTCAACTACATTCCCGCTGCACTTACTTGCCTAATTCGTTTCTTGGTAAACTTTTACATTTCAGACCCGTATATCAGCACTGGAACAACAGCGGAGCCCTGTTACTAATTCTTTCAATGTATCTACAAAACACAGCAAAATGAAACTGTTAAACACCACGACACTTGTTAACTGTTTACAGATAACATCCACTTATGATGTACTGTATATGGCTCGATCCCAAACCCTGGCATATCAGTAATTTTTCGATCGATAATTATATTAGGGATGGCCAGGAGGACTTTTCAGAAGTTACATATGCACAGACTTTAGTGCTACTTGCAACTTATTTTAAGTCGCATACTGCACAATACCAAACCAAATCTTCCTGCTCATCCTGACTTTCCCACTGTGTCCCACAACCCACAATAATTTCTTTATGCATGTTCTTTTCAGGCCGACTAGGAACCATGGGGTTACCCATGCCTATAACGCAGAGGAGGTTCGCCAGCCTCCGCACAAAGACTGACAACTGGGCTGGTACGAAAGGCGCCAGTCGCAATGCTGATACCAGGATGGTGGACNCGACTAGGAACCATGGGGTTACCCATGCCTATAACGCAGAGGAGGTTCGCCAGCCTCCGCACAAAGACTGACAACTGGGCTGGTACGAAAGGCGCCAGTCGCAATGCTGATACCAGGATGGTGGACACAGTCCAACATCTTAAGGACAGAAACATACGCTGAAGAATAGACAGGGCTACCAAAATCCAATTTACTGTGGACAAGAGCTCTGTACAAACGGAGAAGCGTTTCTCTGTCCACGTCCAATTCCGACCACCGAGTTTTCAGATCTTTCACGAGATGGCGCCAGGAGAGTTTTGCATAAAAAATAATGCCCNGGTTACCCAAGCCTATAACGCAGAGGAGGTTCGCCAGCCTCTGCACAAAGACTGACAACTGGGCTGGTACGAAAGGCGCCAGTCGCAATGCTGATACCAGGATGGTGGACACAGTCCAACATCTTAAGGACAGAAACACACGCTGAAGAATAGACAGGGCTACCAAAATCCAATTTACTGTGGACAAGAGCTCTGTACAAACGGAGAAGCGTTTCTCTGTCCACATCCAATTCCGACCACCGAGTTTTCAGATCTTTCACGAGATGGCGCCAGGAGAGTTTTGCATAAAAAATAATGCCCNGTCCAATTCCGACCACCGAGTTTTCAGATCTTTCACGAGATGGCGCCAGGAGAGTTTTGCATAAAAAATAATGCCCAAGAACTTGATGTGGTCGAACACAGACAAAACACTGCCATGTAAAATCACCCCAGGAGAAGGACAGACACCACATTTCCTGCAGATGGTGCAGCACCTGTGTTTTGACAGTGGAAAAGTGAAACCCACAACCGTCCGCCCTATCGCCAAGCCTGTGGACAGTCAGTTGAATCTGGCACTTTGCTGAGCTGACGGAAGTAGAACGACAGTAAATCATGAAGTCATCTACATAAAGGGCGCACCGCACAGGCGGTCGAACGACTGAGACAATACTATTGATCGCCACTGCAAACAAAGTGACACTTAGATACTACCATGCGGCCCCCCATTTTCCAAAGAAATTCCTGCAAAAGGGAACTCCCACAGCGAACAAGGAAAGTTCCGTGGGGCACAAAATTCTGCAAAAACCTTGGGAGGTAACCACGAAAACCCTAGTCGTACAGCTGCTGCAGGACACCATGGCGCCAAGTGGTGATATACACTTTCTCCAGGTCAAAGAAGACAGCGAGGAGGTGCTGCCTCAGCACAAAAGCATGCTGAACAGCAGCCTCCAAGCTGACTAGATGATCCAGCGTCAAATGATGGCGGCGGAAACCACAATGGAGAGATGTCAGTAGGACCCAGCTCTCGAGGCAGTAAACCAGCCGAGCATTCCAGATGCAGCTGGTAAGGGAAATGGGGCGGTAGCTGGATACACCTCCCTTGTCCTTTCCAGGGTTTTAGAATACGAATAGGAGTGGAACGTCCCCAGTGGAAGGGAACGCACCCGACTCCCAGACAATATTAGAAAGCGTTGGCAGTTGAGTTTTCCCATCAAGTGAAAGATTGCAGAACATGCCATAGTGTACACCATCAGGGTAAGCAAAATATTTTCAAGAGCAAGATAAGGCCCTTTCGAGCTAGGAGGGAGAATGGTTGGCTGTAGCTCTCACCAACCAGATGGCCAAAATCCACCCCCCCTCCCCTTCCTCACAGTGTGCTGTCAAAGCTCGGAACGAGGGTGGGTATCGACCACTGCTCGAAAAGGCTGAAAACGTTCGCCATAAAATATTACTGATTTCGGCAACATCAGTAACGACGATATTATGAATCCGAAGGAAGGAAATGTGAGTACTGAGGCTCCGACCATACATCTTCCTAACATTGTCCCATATTAATTTACTTGTAGCATTTACAGTCAATGTAGAAATAGAATCCCTCCAAAACTTTCTCGGAGAACACGTATGGCATGGGTTCTACACACATGGAAACGCTCCAGGTTCACCCGAGTAAGTTGTCTGGAGAACATCCAGAGTGCATGCAGAACACTGGGCTCGGATCGCATCCCGGCACTTGGCATTCCACCATGGCAGACAAAGGCACAGATGAGAAGAAGACATAGAGATGGCAACCTTCACTGCTGACATCATGGCTGCATTGAAAGAAGCAGCCACCTCGTACACATAAAGAGGAATGTCAGGATGGAAATGGAGTGACTCCATGTAGCAATTCCAATCAGCCTTATTGATCGCCCAGCGAGGGGGAAGGATGTGAACCAGTATGAGATAAATAATGCATGATAAGGGGATAATGGTCGCTGCCTCAGAGATCAGAGTAAACACACCAATCAAAGTGTGCGACCAAGGTGAGACTACATAAAAACAGATATATGCAATACTAGGTGCCAGTATGCGAGGCGAAGTGCGTAGGAGCACCAGTGTTTAAAGGGCAATGCTCACAGTAGTGAGGAAGGACTCAACTACATGGCCACTGCCATCCCCGTGAGATGAATCAAACAGCTAATTGTGTGCATTGAAATCCCCGACAATAAAAAACAGGGGCGGCACCTGGGACACAAAGGTCCTCCAGGGTGACAAGGCATAAACGATGAGTAGGGGGGACATAAACATTGCAAACAGTAAGTAAGGTGCCGAGGCATGCCCTAACCACCACTGCTTGCAGTGCGGTAGGGCTACAGCTTCATGATAGATGGCATTCCCAACCACAATACGCACCACCAAATGCACGCTCCGCGGAGTCTTTATCGGCACAGTAAAATGCGTAGCCGCATAAAGACTGATCATTAGTGGGCCGGAAGTGTCTCTCCTGCAGGCAGAAAATTGAAAGGGTCGGGGAAATAACATGCTGCTTCACATCTTCAATATTGTCACAATACCTTCGGCAATTCCATTGAATTAGGGGCATTAGGAAATAGCAAGGAAGAGTGTGGGACTATTTCTTCATTTTCCCCTTGTGGCGATTAAGAACAGACAAAGTACCCAGAGCAATCATCACTACCATCAGGGGCATAATCCAGCAACATATCATTCGCTGTCACCAAAGCAACAGGCGGGCAAGGCGGAGAAATGGAAGTACCCTGGCTCCTAGCAGGGGAGTATCACACTGAGGTACAGATGTCTTCTGTTTACTTGCCTGTGCAACATATGCCTTACATTGGGGTTTAGCAATAACCGTCTTCGTAGGTAAAAGAGCCTTACCATTTGGGCCACACTGTGTCCCGACCGTCGATGATCGGATGGTTTGAACATGTAGCATGGGGGCAGGAGCTGGTATGTCAGTCTGTGTAGCCACATCTACAGTCTGAGTATATGCATCCATTTGTGGTCGAGCACTCACAACAGCACTGAAGGGCACAGCGGGTTTTGTGCCTTGAAGAGACCGAAACTGCTTAGACACCTCGCTGGAGGAGACATTGTCGGTAGCTAGAATCCTGGTAAATAAGGCATTCCTAGCACTACACCAGATGTTCATGGGTCACTGCATTGCGGCATGTCAGGATCTGGTGGCTTTGCACACTTCGGGCAGGTTGCAGGGTTCTTGCGAGCAGCGGACGAGTGGCCATACTGCTGACAATTGTAACAGGAAAATGGCGCAGGAATCAACGGTTTAACATGAAGATTAATATACCCCTCATAACAGTTGGTAGGTCACAGATGCCAAATGTCAGAATGAGTGTTGCAGTGGGTTGGAGAAAATCAGATTTCGTTAAGACTCGACGGATATCAACGACATATTGAGTCCGGAGATCCTGCAACAATTCAGTGTCGGGATATCAAATGACATCCTTTCTGGAATTGACACACATGGGGCTGCACCTCAATGGGGAACTGTGTAGTCGCCCTGTTAAACCTTTTTATTTCCAGCAACGCACAGGATTGAGCAGTATTTCATGTCTCGATCACCAACTCTGACCGTTCTTTCATCTTCCGACAGTCGGTGACCTGACCACCAGTGGCACCATCAATAACTTTCTTCAAGTCAAAATGCGACACTTTCTGGAATGTATGTCCTTCCAAACTGTGTATAACCAGAACATTTGGCGTAGGTAACGTAACAGTACGAGATATATTCACTTCCGGACCACAGTCAGAATCACTAGTCAATTCATTCCGAGGTAGCTTGCCATGGCTGTTTAGGGAGCCACCCTGTTTGTGTGTGGGTTTGGAAGTCATGGGGATAGCCTCCCCCTCCTAGTGGGACTCGTCGGCCTCAGNGTCATGGGGATAGCCTCCCCCTCCTAGTGGGACTCGTCGGCCTCAGTCTACCATTAGGGGGGACGGAGAGAAATAAGCCAGTAGTTTTAATACCCCATGGTCTCTGTCTCGTCAGGAGGAGGACCGACCTCCCACAGACTTAGACGGTACATAGGAAAGGCTACTATTCGCCACAATCCACTGCAAATTACTGCCCCAGTAGCACACCAGAGGCAGAATCATTCAATCCCGGGCGAAGCCATCTCAGCACCCCCCCCCCCCGTCACTTTAACACCCATTCGTGCCATTTCAGAAAACTTATGGTTGATTATGCCAGCCTCACCGGTACAACAATGCTACGTCATCCTGGCAGGTATGGAAGCACAGACGAGGTGGCAGCGACGACCCCTCCTGCCAGGGCACCAGTGGTGCTACGTGGATGCACTTTTACATGGATATGAGCTGCGCACCTAGATCTGCCTGGTGAACCAGTGGAAAGAGAACGCAAGAACATCACCAGCATAGGCACCACGTATGGTCACACAATTCGGAGGCAGCACTCACGGGTGAGGACAGACCCCCATTAGGAAGAATGAAATCGCCCTGGTCTGAGACGATGCTGTAGCGAGATAAGATGCGATGGGTCCTAGTGAGATGGAAAGAGAACGATGAAAAAAGATAAAAAGATTAAGAAAAAAGCATGAAATGATCCTAACAAATTTTAGATCCCGACCACATCCCAATTAGTCGCCTCTTACGACAAGCACAGGGTGGCTGTGGTGGTATTTAATACCCTGCTACCACACGGGGGGTTTCACAGTAGACGCAATATTTTTTTTTTACTTTCACTCTTCTTTCTCTACACATGCTTCCACACAGATTTATTTTGGTCTCGTCTGAAAAAAACAACTTTTTGCCGAAATTCCAACAGTCCATTTTGGTGACAGCAAACAATAGCAGTTTCTTCCAGTTTGCTTCAGATATATGTGGCTTTCTTCTAGCTACACGTGCTCAAAAACAAGTTTTTTTTTTTAAATTCTATTTCGTACAGTTTGAGGTGTAAGATTCAATTGTAAGTCCGAAGCAAGTTAAGNACAAGTTTTTTTTTTTAAATTCTATTTCGTACAGTTTGAGGTGTAAGATTCAATTGTAAGTCCGAAGCAAGTTAAGTGCCAACCCCTTCGCACTCACTCTTGGATTTTTCTTGAAAGATCGTAGAATATAGCTTCCATTGCGAGCAGACAGCTTCCTTGGCCAGCCTAATCGTGGTTTATTTCGGAATAAATGGTTTGTTGTATATTTATTTATCATAAACCCAACAGTAGAAGGCACCTTCCTGACAATGCTGCCAATTCCTCGGTAACTCTTACTTTCATTATACAATTTTATGATCAATGTTCCTTCTTCGAATGTAGTTTCACTACTTTTCTTCCNTGGTAACTCTTACTTTCATTATACAATTTTATGATCAATGTTCCTTCTTCGAATGTAGTTTCACTACTTTTCTTCCTCATTCCTTTAAATGCAATAAAGCTATGTGTACCGATTCTTTACACTGCGCAGACTCCCCTCAACGTCTCTGGTAAGCACTAGACAATGTATTGCATTCGTTAACAGCTTNGATTCTTTACACTGCGCAGACTCCCCTCAACGTCTCTGGTAAGCACTAGACAATGTATTGCATTCGTTAACAGCTTTGAATAGAGCTGTCCAAATAATTATTTTGTGCTCAACTTCCATTGCGTACAGTCACCACAATAACGTAAAATTTTCCTGCGCGGAACACATTTTACGTAAGAGATATGCATGTTTCTCTCTTNACAAGTTTTTTTTTTTAAATTCTATTTCGTACAGTTTGAGGTGTAAGATTCAATTGTAAGTCCGAAGCAAGTTAAGCGCCAACCCCTTCGCACTCACTCTTGGATTTTTCTTGAAAGGTCGTAGAATATAGTTTCCATTGCGAGCAGACAGCTTCCTTGGCCAGCCTAATCGTGGTTTATTTCGGAATAAATGGTTTGTTGTATATTTATTTATCATAAACCCAACAGCAGAAGGCACCTTCCTGACAATGCTGCCAATTCCTTGGTAACTCTTACTTTCATTATACAATTTTATGATCAATGTTCCTTCTTCGAATGTAGTTTCACTACTTTTCTTCCTCATTCCTTTAAATGCAATAAAGCTATGTGTACCGATTCTTTACACTGCGCAGACTCCCCTCAACGTCTCTGGTAAGCACTAGACAATGTATTGCATTCGTTAACAGCTTCGAATAGAGCTGTCCAAATAATTATTTTGTGCTCAACTTCCATTGCANCGCAGACTCCCCTCAACGTCTCTGGTAAGCACTAGACAATGTATTGCATTCGTTAACAGCTTCGAATAGAGCTGTCCAAATAATTATTTTGTGCTCAACTTCCATTGCATACAGTCACCACAATAACGTAAAATTTTCCTGCGCGGAACACATTTTACGTAAGAGATATGCATGTTTCTCTCTTCATTGGACACGTGCAAATACTTTTTTTTAACTTACTGTACGTCGTGTAATTGAAAGTCACTAGTCAACAAGTTCCGCGGGGCATTATGCAGTATGCCACTTTCTTAATAATCTTCAATTTTATGAAAACATCTTCATTTTTCCGGCATAAATTAATTGCATTGTCTTTCGTTTAACAAAAAAATTCTTGGTTCATTTTTTTTATTATAAAAAAGTGTAAGTAGTTCCTACAAAAAAATTGAATGAAACCAAGAGTGCTTCACTTTTCTATAGCATTACAAACAACCATCAATTAAATGAATATTCNAAAAAAGTGTAAGTAGTTCCTACAAAAAAATTGAATGAAACCAAGAGTGCTTCACTTTTCTATAGCATTACAAACAAACTTGTCCACTGTACCATCAATGAAATGAATATTACCGACCCTTTTTCTCAAGCATAAACCACCTAACCATAACTGAATTTCCCTCTAGCTTAACTGTAAGAAGTGTATTGGTAACATCTCCTGGGAACTCGGGCATTTATGTTTAGGTTTTTTAGATATGTAGGGCTACCTAATTGACCCTTAATAGTGAAATTTAAGTTACAACACATTGAACTGTTGCGTGACTTATTCACTATTTGCCCTATTTTTCTCAAGGAGAATCCTTTACGCACTAAATTTACAATTGCCTCTTTCAGCTGGGAACCAAGTTTCTTACCCTTATCCATTTTCTTCTTAAGACCACTGTACANGAGAATCCTTTACGCACTAAATTTACAATTGCCTCTTTCAGCTGGGAACCAAGTTTCTTACCCTTATCCATTTTCTTAAGACCACTGTACGCTGCGTGCAAAACAGGAGCAACGAATTTTAGGCTCACATGTGCCATACAAGGTTATACACAGTATACAGACTCCTTGGTCCCACAGCTGTTTAACTTAGGCTCAAGGCAATCAAATGACTACATAAAACTAGTGTATGAATAGCAATGTGACTTTAGTAGGAAAAAGACTACTTTATAATAATTAAGGTTGTGTAGGGATAAAAATGTGACATTCTGTATAAACGAAAGCACAAACACTTAAGCCCCATGTACGTGTTGGCCGGCCTCAGTGAACAGAGATAACTGCTTTAAAATGGAGTAATGATGTAGGGTCCATAAATTATGATAATTAAAGGCACTTCTCAGCAGATAAAAGTGCCTCGCTCCACTATTAGCTAGATGCCTCTGTCAAGTGGTAACATCATGGAAACATTGTCCCCAAGCATCGCCCTGGTAGGCCCATNAACATTGTCCCCAAGCATCGGCCTGGTAGGCCCATGAAATTAATCGGGACCGGCAAACTCTGAAGCGTGTTGTGAGAAACAATTGTCACATCAACAATTACAGTGGACTTCCGCCTCAATAAAAAGACTACACGATTTTTAAATGTTAAAAATCAGCTCAAATACACTTTGATGGCAATTTTGCAACATGGCGAAAGACTTACAATTCGAAGGCTCGAGGGCTTTTAATAGTATTTTTTTTCCAGATAAATACATGTGCGATGGGTGACTGTATTATCACTTCCCTTAGGAGTACCAAATGCAACGGTTTTACCAGTCTATACAATAAATCTTGGAAGGTAACAATTTCCAAGGGGTCGCCCAANGGAGTACCAAATGCAACGGTTTTACCAGTCTATACAATAAATCTTGGAAGGTAACAATTTCCAAGGGGTCGCCCAAGTCAGACGCCTCCCCCCACCACAATATGTCCTTGCCAAGAACAAATATAGTGACTCTCATAAGTATTCATATACCCATATGTTTAATCCTAGTGTGTATAGGAGGCAATGAAAAGCCAAAATGCCTACGCAGAAAAAGGAGCGGAACAGCATACCTTGTTGTACTAGTCAGAAGGACGAGAGCACTCTATGATAAAGATGTAATTGCGACAGCCAAGAAAGTATTCATACAGCGCAGGTGTAAACCTGTTTGGTCTCGTAGCGCCCGTGTANAGATGTAATTGCGACAGCCAAGAAAGTATTCATACAGCGCAGGTGTAAACCTGTTTGGTCTCGTAGCGCCCGTGTATCCACCTCCAGCAGTTGTGCGTACAAAGATGGGTTCCCTGCACATCAGTTGCCAGCCAGACTTTTGTTATGATAGTGGCAGGTAATACTAAGAATAGGGCGAAAGAAACGAGAACTGTCTGTGACGGAATGCTACTTATTTTCTGAAGACCCCAATGGATTGGTTGATAGACTATGGGTGTTGGTTCCGTTGCAGAGAAGTGGATATCTTTCTGTCAGCAAAGAGATAAATCCGATTATTGATGAACTCAGGGATAGAGGATTTATTGAATGACATATTATGTATGTGTGTGATTTGGTTAAGAATATTAATAAGTACAAAAAATAAATAAAAAAGTAATGTTTAAATTTTTTAATTTCTATCGACTAAAAAATTTACATACCGCTATGTGTTTATAAATGTATGGTAGGCTGCAAATGAATGCCTTGTTACAATACTTCCACTCACTCTCCGATGAACAACAATGTCTTTGTACTTCGTGCTATGTCTATTCAGATGATCGCTGCGGGCGAACATGCAATGACTACAATCATGTTGTGATGCACGGAACGAATCTCCAGAGTCGCTTGCTGTTGACTATGCAGTCAGTGTTGCAGATTGTAAGTCTTCAACCAATGATTTCGTCTTCATATTGAAACAGCGTACGCGATCGCGGTAGATGAATGCAGATGTAACTATCTACTTTCTGCCATGCTCGACGACGAAGTGGGAACAATTTTTTACATGATGCATGATTTTATACTATTATCACTACATGATGGTTCGTGTTGTCAGTCTCGAATTGCCACAGTGTGATCTGCTTGTTACCTACCTATAAATGTCTGGCAGGCTGCAAGTGTTTGAGATGAACATATATTGAGTAGAGTCGTGTACAAAAATATTTTGTTGGATATATAGGTCATTGCGATTTTTGCATGATGTGCTCGATACTTAATATGTAGATATATAACACATATTTTTTTAATTACATATTTTTTATTCATAACTGTGAAATTACTGAACTCTTAGAGGATTGAATCTGTGATACCTTATCTTCAAGGCTAATGCACTGTTTCCAGCACCATCAGGGTACACTAGTTATTTCCTATAAAAAAATAAAATACCATATGTAAAAAGTAAGTATGTTTTGTCAAGGGTAGTGTATTTACAATACTTGTAAGTGCGAGTTACTTTCTTGGCCGGTATTGTGTACCATGCATGGGAAGGCCGGACAAGACGGTCATTATGGTCTGTGCTTCCGTTAAGTACACACCGATAGCTACGAGATGCACTAGCGGCCTCCAGGTCTTGTGTGTATGAAACAGCTACACCAGTTTTTTTTTCAGTTAAGGTAAACTCAACTCTTTATGTTTTGGATCTTCTAAAAAAACAGTACTTATAAAGTAGAAATTGTGTGTTGCGATACCTTCTTAATCGTCATTACAAAGTTTGTACATTTAATGATATTTCTATATTAATAAAAAATTTGTGACGATCCATTCATGGGTAATTCGTTTTGTAATGTGCTTACAGTTCTAGTACTATAAAAGGCATGTATTAAAAATAAGTACATCTACTATCTGCTTTTATAATTATTTTATTATATCTATTTGCCTCAGCGCATAGCAGTGGTGTCTCTTGAGTGGCTAATGGTTTTAATGTTTGTTGTTTCGCATGTGCTTAAGAGTTCTAGGACTATAAATGGTATGTATTCAAATAAGTGTGTATGTGTATACATATATATATATATACACTAGCTGACCCGGCAAACGTTGTTTTGAATAAAAAGTATTTCTAGTGATTATAGTATTAGAAAAAAATAACTATAACTTATTGTAAGTGTGTGAGGATGTGGTATATAAGTGGAAGAGGCATGGAGCTCTGTGGACGATGACGGAATATAAAATTAGATAATTTAATAAATATTAATAAAATGGAAATACAAACAATTACAGCTTTGCGATCAATAATAAAGTTAATTAAGAAGTACACTTAATTATTGAAAATATAATTGTAAACACGTCACTACTACGATCTGAGCACAAATGAATAAGAGAAAGGTTATTGTGTGAGAGAAAGTGGAGACCGGCTACTCCGTGCTGTGTCACTGGGAGACACCTGGTGGGAATAAATTGTAACCTAGATCGATAAATGATCGATGATAATTGATCAGTTATCGACCTAGGGTAAAATTTATTAAATTACTAATATCGCTATAAAAAAATAAGGGTTGGTGGTAGAAGGGTGAAAATTTAGGAGGGTATGTATTTTTTGATGCCACATCATAAGAAAATAAAAATTTAGTTCAAACAATAAAAAAAAATTGTTTGGGGGTGGCCACCCTTATTACTTAGGGGTGTAAAAAATAGATATAAATCGATTCTCAGACCTACCGAGTATACATAAAAAATTTCATAAAAATCGGTCCAGCCGTTTCGGAGGAGTTCAGTGACTAACACTGTGACGGGAGAATTTTATATATTAGATAATATGGTATTTAAAACTGAATAAATTGTTACCTTGTACTGTATAACTGAATTCCTCTCATAATGGGAAGTGAATGTGTGACTCGGCTGGTCTGTTACCCTGAAGCCTGATGCCTCTCTCTCTCTCGGCTAGTGTTATGTACCATCCCTTCGACTTGCCGAGACCTGAACGGAGCTCGCGCCACCGGTCGGAAATCTGTGTTGCCTTACAGATTCCCAAGATGTTAGTTGATCACACAACGCCGATCAGGTCGGACGTGTTCTGCTGCCAGTGGTGTTAGTGTTGGCTGTACTCCGAATTTGACGATTTCGTTTCACTCGGTTCGTAAAGAAGTCGTTTGCTAATCTATTGTAATAAATCAGGATGGCCTGGTCTTGTCTAGCATGGTATAACACAGCATACAGCAAACAATACTTGTGTAATATATGATTGCGCTGGTTGCTTAAGTACTTATAACTGTTTTCCTTTACATTTTATTTTTATATCTGTTGCATTAGTGTGTAGCAATGTTGTCGTGCTATCGTTCCCGCACTTCGCAATGGTAATTTTTTTCGCCTAACATAACATTTAGCGCTCGATGCTGGCGCAATATACACTGGTTATTAAGTGCTTACAACTATTTGCTTTTATAATAATTAATTTTTATATCTGTTTGCATCGGCACGTAGCAGTGACGTCTCTCGTGCGCGACTAATGGTTTAAATGTATGTTGTTTTGTGTCAAGCAAAGGAACACAGTCTTTACAAGTCGCATAATGTGTATCGTATTAGATGCATTGTACTCGTTTTTTGGGGTTGGCCCTTGTGATCATTCATTCTCTCTCATGTTGGCGTGATAGAAACACTGATTATATAAAGTGANTTTTTTGGGGTTGGCCCTTGTGATCATTCATTCTCTCTCATGTTGGCGTGATAGAAACACTGATTATATAAAGTGATTCGTTATGTCAGCATGCTCGTGATGTACTTACATATATGCCAGTCCTTTACTGTTTGTTATGACTGATTTTTCATGTACAGGACGGTTTCATATCTTTTACACTCGGTTTTCCTGACCCTCGCATTAGGCTGACTTGTATATTTATATAAACGCATATGTGTTTTAGTGTAACCTGCGACTACATATGTCTTGTTATCGAAGCAATTGTATACATCCTTTATTTTTTCAATACACGGCTGGTTGTTAAGGGTTACCCATGCTAATGATTACTCGGGCCACCGTCCCTTGTGTTGGACTGAAGTTCTTCGTTAATATTACTATATATGTATTTTACCATAACCCACGATTAT
This sequence comes from Clitarchus hookeri, assembly GCA_002778355.1. NCBI lineage: Eukaryota > Metazoa > Arthropoda > Insecta > Phasmatodea > Phasmatidae > Clitarchus > Clitarchus hookeri. The sequence goes on along the minus strand of NQII01000173.1, from coordinate 944,036 downwards.
GTACATCATGCACGCAGGACATCTGTATATCGTGATTTTTTCAAATATAGTTGTTTGTTGTATGCTACCCATGCTAAAATTAATTTATGTATATATTTTCACATTAATATATACAGCCTGGATGTCGATGGGCAAAAGGTGACTAGCTGTCGCAGAGGTGGATCCGAGTTAGTAGACACCTGTGGTAGGAGACAAGGGTGGCAGTGGGCTATTGTCGAATGCATGCAGGCAAATTACTATGTGTGCACTATTTCAGACCCTACACTCCTACTTGCAACAGTAACGTTGCGACGTGCCTGTATGTATGCCTTTATTTTCTTTACATGCGTGAACAGTTGTTACATGTTCCCGAACTTCAAAGGTTTAGAAATGCCTACCAACTATGCTTAATAACAGGGCTCAAGGCCTACTTGTAATCTTCTTGATTGTAGTCAGAAGTGATATCTGCGATATGAATTTGGTTGTATCTTCGGTGGGTAGGAAACGTCGGGCAACAATGCTTATAAGAGGGATTAAAGTGTACTTGTCCATACCACAATGTTTGTCATCGGAGGTGATGCCTAGGATATGAATTTGGTGACTATAGCTTCTGTGGGTGGGAAACGGCAGCCAACTATGCTTATACAAATACCTAAGGTGTACTTGAACCTGCTGTCCTGTTCGTCGTCTGAAATGAGGCCTATGTTATGAATCTGGTGACTATAGCCTTGGTGGATGGGAAATAGTATCCCACTAGGCTTATACGATGGCTAAGGACGTACTTGACAACCATATTGTACGTTGTAGGCGGCGATGTCTATGTTATGAATTTGACGACTATAGTTTCGGTGGATGGGTAATGGTGTGAAACTATTCCTATAGGTGGGTTTAGGGTGTGGTTGACCCTGGGGCCCAGCGCAGGGGGTGGGGGTATGGCTATTATGAATTTGGTGACTATATCTTACACAGTTCGGAAAATACAACCAACAATGCAGGACGTACTTAACACGCATGTGGTGCGACTTTAGGCTAGCGTACATGGACAGGCTTCGCTCCGTGTCGCGCAGGTGGAATGACAGAGCCTGAGACTCGTCCCGCCAGGACACAAGGTGAAAGGAGGCCAGAAGGAATACTAGAAAACCAAGGTGGAATGACAAAGCATGAAACTCGTCTCCGCTGGGATGCCAGGTGAAAGGAGACCAGAAGGAATATGAGAAAACCAAGGTAGCAGCAGACGATGGTGATGGGGGAACATCCAAGATGGAGGGCTCGAAAAGCAAGATATGGAAAAGGGTGAAAATNTAGCAGCAGACGATGGTGATGGGGGAACATCCAAGATGGAGGGCTCGAAAAGCAAGATATGGAAAAGGGTGAAAATAAAGTAGATCGGAAGCAATATGAGAAAACCCCCCAAAAGATAGAATGAAAAGAGAGGGAGACAGGAAGGAATAAGAGCGCATGAGAAAAATAAATGATACTGGAAGGAATATGAGAAAACCCCAAGGGGCGGGTGAGACTGGAAAGAATGAGAAAAGTTGCATGACAGGGCAATGAACTCTGGTAACATTCTTCAGACAAGGTGGATGGTGCTGGCATGGAATGATAAGAGCGTGAATGTTAGGGTCACTTCTCAACTCCTCAATCCTCATTCCAAAAAAAAAAAAAATTGACGTAGCCACAATTGAAGATCATGCTATTTTCGGACTGAGTGACTCATAAAAAAATTTGGTATGGGGAAAATTTAAACCTTTTCTGAAGGAAATTCTGGACTTTTTGAGGGAAAAAATAAAAATTCAGAGAGAAAAGAGGGAAATACAAAATGGCCAGTTGATNTGAAGTAGATCGGAAGCAATATGAGGAAAACCCCCCAAAAGATAGAATGAAAAGAGAGGGAGACAGGAAGGAATAAGAGCGCATGAGAAAAATAAATGATACTGGAAGGAATATGAGAAAACCCCAAGGGGCGGGAGAGACTGGAAAGAATGAGAAAAGTTGCATGACAGGGCAATTAACTCTGGTAACATTCTTCAGACAAGGTGGATGGTGCTGGCATGGAATGATAAGAGCGTGAATGTTAGGGTCACTTCTCAACTCCTCAATCCTCATTCCAAAAAAAAAAAAATTGACGTAGCCACAATTGAAGATCATGCTATTTTCGGACTGAGTGACTCATAAAAAAATTTGGTATGGGGAAAATTTAAACCTTTTCTGAAGGAAATTCTGGACTTTTTGAGGGAAAAAATAAAAATTCAGAGAGAAAAGAGGGAAATACAAAATGGCCAGTTGATGCTGAAAACCCCTTCTACCACTACTTACAGTGGTCGACATTAATATTCGGCCACCGATGATTATCGCAGTTGTATGGCCTTATGTTACATTATAAATGAAGATAAACATAAAACATATTGCACAATCATTCTTGTGTGCTTTAAATGAAATGCAATAGTAGCCAATAATTGAAATGAGCACTGCAAGTTAATGAAACACAATATTTTGTCCTCGCGTGCTGCATAAGTACGTCACTTTAATATTCGGCCAGTTGTGGTGGACGCGTGGCACAGGCACGATGCACATTGCGTTCGTACCTCGTTTCATTCCCTGCAAGCTCTCTGCGCTGAGAGGTTGTATTGGGTAACTCTGTTGACTGCGTCAGTCAGGAAAATGGGACGTAGGGCAGGAATACAACGTTTGAGCAGCGGCAGCTGGTCATTTTTCATCATGCAAAGAAGAAATCTCAACGAGAAATTGCGGAGCACTTGAATCTACCGAGGTACACTGTCGGAGACATCATAAGAAGGTTTCAGAAGGAAGACAGAATCGATTCGGTACATCAAAAACGACAGCCAAAGAAACTAAGCGAGAGAGAAGAATGTCTAGTAATCAGGAAAATAAAGAAAGGTCGGAAAATTAGTGCTTGCAAACTTACAACGGAGGTACTCAATGAGCGCGGAAAGAACGTCCATCCAGAAACCATACGACGAGTTATCAGAAGAGCAGGCTATAATAGCAGGATATCTAGAAAGAAGCCTTTCACTAATGAGGCAAATAGTAGTAACGACTTACGTTCGCAAAATACCAAGCTGACAAAGATGAAAATTGGTGGAATAATGTTATTTTTGCTGATGAGACGAAATTGAATGTGTTTTGTTCAGATGGCAGGGTAACAGTAAAGTGAGCAATCTTGAAATAAACCTACGACAAAAAAAATCACTGCCCGTAATTGCATATACTTTAACGTAAGTAATGAATTGCAATACTCACAGTTAAGTTGGCAGCGAACTACGAGAAGTAGTTCTATGTTTTAACGTATTACTATTCATAGTAAAGTTAAAAATTGTTGTCACCTGTAATTCAGTTTCTTTTTGTTGTATGGAAGAATAAAAGTCTGCGTTACTAACACATAATGTTTCTAACTGTTTCCCATCACCTGGCTGACATAACGTTCAAGTTACCTGGTTCATTGTTTTATTTTGTTTTTGCCTGTTTGCGCTTAGAGTCTCAAACAAAACAGCGGTTAACGACCAGCGTGATTTTTAAGTGTCAGCTTGCAACTCCTGAAAGAAAGTACTCAATAACGTAATAAATAAAACATATTTATACATGTTGTTGAGTGAATAGGCATTGTTTATTATTGATATCCACTGTAATTCTACGTAGTTTCTTGCCCCAGAAATTCTTGAAATTTCACATAATATGTTGACCTGGAAAACGAGCTGTTTCATGCAATTTAGATCTGTATAAATGTAAAACCGCTAATAAACTTGAATAAACTTCGGATGGGTATGTTTTGTTATATTTACGATATGCGCTGTAAGTCTGAAAGCTTAAATAAACGCACGTGTGTGTGTGTGTGTGTGTGTGTGTGTGTTACACAGTATTTACGCGGTTACCAATTTGCGAGTCAATACCTCGGCACATCACATAGGTCACTCGTTTTGAAACAATAACACCCTGGAAATGTTTTACTTTGCACGTGAAACATGTTTTGGGCGTTGCTGATACGTTAAAACAGTATTATAACAAATCTGAACAGTTTAATTTGGATGAGCCGATATATCAAACAGTTAGGTACTAGCTTTCACGACTAATCTTTAAGGTAGGTAAATTGGGGAAAAATTAGTTTCTGCATTAAGGACCAGTTGTACAATCAAAGCGCTCCGGATAAATCTTATTCTCATATTAGGGTTTTAATGCGTTATACGAACTCGTGTTACTGCTATCCGGAGATTTTATTCTCGTTAGCTATACTGCCATGATATATGTCGTTAAGCATTTTACCCAAGCGGATAGCGAGCATTAAAATAAGTAAAATGAACGACTCTGAGACTCGTGAATGATAGTAATTGCCGGCGACTACTGAAACATTATTTTAACTAAACAATATTTTTAGCTATTGGGAAGTGAATCTATTTATTGGTTTAAAGATATGGGATTTGCGTACAGAGAAAGAAAGCAAACTGTGCAGGTGTGTTTTATTTTTAAAAAATGTGTGCCCCTAACCAAGTGATGTCAATTCACAGTATCTGAAGTGATTATTGAAAATGTGACCTAACTTTTGCACTGATCACAACAAAATTTGTCCATCCTATGATATTAAAATTTCGTTAAACTGTATCGAGGCATGTTTATAACGAAAATACGGCTCTAAGATTAGGCCTAATGTTTATAAGGGAGAAAGGCTAGCTTGTAAATTTGAGAGTGTAATCACAAGACAACAGCTTGTGTAATATATTTGTCACACACAAGGTACATTACATCGTGTAAGTAACTTAAAACAATGGCTTTGAATATCTACATCACTCAGCTGCAAATGGATCATAAGGTTACCACTGTTATTTAAAGCAATTGATTCGAATATTAATACATGCAATTAAAGTTTATACCAAAAAGTTGCGAGAATAATTAGTCAGGCCTCGTAGGTGGGCAAATGAATGCTCATTTTAACACATTAAATTCAAGTTTTCAACCAGAATTACTGTCGCATTTTAGGTGTAGTACGAAATTTAATAAGTTACGAGAAGCCACATAATGATTAATTCGATGTGGACCTAACCAAACTTCAAGGTCGTGCAAGTTCGTTTGAATAATATTTTTAATCACCGTATTTAATGTTCGCTAGAAAATTAAAAACGGCAATTCACTGTCCCCGCATTCTGTTTCTGCAGTAAACCAATTCAGACATTGCAAATTGAGTTTTAACAACTCGTTTCATAACATCGAAAAATGTTCGTCTTGAAAAAATAGAAAACAAATCAGTGAATAGAGATTAAAAATAATATAACGATGCAGTTGATACCAGCATTTATCTTATTCAAACTCTACATATTGTCTTGAATTACGCCACACATTTAGAATGAATACTAGTAAAATGGGAGTATTCACTTACAATATTGAATGAAGTAGCAATAGTACAAGATAGTTGATACAATTTTGAAGCACATGTACTACAGAACGAAATTCTTACAAAACAGAACAAATACTAATTTCAAACAATGTTCTGTCGTTTCTAGGGCATCTACATGTTTTTGTTTACTTATTAATATTTGGCAATCATACATTTGTAAATATCAGGAATAAAAAATAAATACACACTGCGCACTTGCCAATATCGTCCAAGTTTTCAGTATAAAATACTGGATTTCCAGTACATTCATTGCAAACATTAGAATAAAAGAATCACCAAACCTCATAACACACTGGTACCTAACCAAAGAGATAAATGTGGTGATACAACACAGTTCGTATCTTACCAAGGCGTTAAGCTAACTGCGCGTTGGTTAACAATAGAACAGACACCACGTTGATACAACTGGCCCTTAGCAAACGTTAGTGTTATGTCCTTTAAAAAATCCGTGTGGCTAAACGAATTTCCACGAAAATTGCAAGTGGCAAATATTACTGTGGAAATATGATGTAAGAATTTGAATTTGGATGAATTCTGTTAAGCCATTGAGTTTCATGCCAATTATTTTCGTTACTCGTAATGTAATAGCAATGCTCGCCATTTGCTGAAGAGTAGTTTTATATTAAAATAATGATTTGTGAGGTATTTATGCAATATAACCCTGCTCGTAAATGTTGTTAAACATAATTCTTAGGTTCTTCTAACGATTGTTTAAGGCGCGTTGTCTTCTGTATGAAAGAGTAAACGCCGTATTATCTAAAAGTATGGCTTTGTTTATGAATATGACACGTATAACGGGCGAGTGTTTCAGTTATTTACACACATTTTTTAAAGGTAAACGTTCGAAACGTGTTAGCGTTGTTTTTATAACCCCCCTCCCCCTGCCTGTTATAAATCATGATTCATCCCTCCCCGGGGGGAGGGGGTATTATGTTAACTCCTCTGCTATTCTGTTGACAATCTGAACCAAACATATATTGATATGACCTCGGACGGGACCACAATAAAAGGCATTAATTTATGTCAAAAAAAAATTGTGAACATCATCAATATTCACACACCAATATTATTCTTTGAAATTAAGGTGTATGTGTTTATAGNTGTTAGCGTTGTTTTTATAACCCCCCTCCCCCTGCCTGTTATAAATCATGATTCATCCCTCCCCGGGGGGAGGGGGGATTATGTTAACTCCTCTGCTATTCTGTTGACAATCTGAACCAAACATATATTGATATGACCTCGGACGGGACCACAATAAAAGGCATTAATTTATGTCAAAAAAAAAAATTGTGAACATCATCAATATTCACACACCAATATTATTCTTTGAAATTAAGGTGTATGTGTTTATAGNAAAAAAAAAATTGTGAACATCATCAATATTCACACACCAATATTATTCTTTGAAATTAAGGTGTATGTGTTTATAGAGCTGATTACAATATTTAGGCCTAATACTTTTCGTGTGTGTGTGTGTGTTATGAGTATGCAGTGGACATACGAGTCAGCTGATGTAGGCTAAACATAAGTTGAAAGTTACAAGTGAATATAATTTGAAAGCTACGCGGAACGATACACAACCAATGAGCTGAAAGTAGAAACAGCAGGGCTTTCAAAAGTGCTTAACTTACCGCGAAAAGACTTTACAGAGGAAAATAACTCGGTACAGTGACAAGTGTATATTTAGGTTTAAAAAAGTAGACCTACAACAATACCGTCTAATAAAGATAAATATGTGTAAATTTAATCAACATGACCAAAGACGACACGGTAACTCCGAATAACTCGGCAAGGGAATTATTTTAAGTGAAAATACAGACGCACTGCAGGAAGGCAAAAACTGCACTTAGTTTTTCAGCGTGAACTGTGTGCCCGAATAATCGAGACAATGAGGCAAGGGAAAAAAAACCTCTCTAAGACTGAATTTGCATTTAAATTTACGACTCCACAATGCGGAAGTCGAGAAAACATCCCCTCCTTCCCAGAACTTAAAAATATTCGTCGTTTACTAACCCTTGATTGCCGAAGTTTCGCTCTGACTCCCTCTCCTCGTATGTAAAACTGCCGTTTTTGTCTCGATACTATTTGAAACAGACTATTTTCCCGGAAAGAAGTTTCTGAAGGAACAAACCCTGAGAACTTGAAGCAGTAGAAGCTAAGACGACTCTTTTTTTTATTTCACAATTACGTTATATAATTATCACACACGCACAACATTAATGGACATTCTAAACATACTATATGGGGAATATTTAATGTTTTTGACAAGAGATCGTCAATTTAAAGGTAAAACACGAAACGCATAAACTATGGAAGATGATTATCGGTACTTTCCTTTACGTGCTTCCTTATTCATTAAGTGTGCAATAGTGTATGTTATTGTACATTCGTGCCACTCACTGTTTTGTTAAACATTATGATCGCATTTAAATATTCTCTTAGGATGCTATCTCAAAAATTACAAATTTCCTGATTTTACGTCACGCACTCTTAAATGCAACGCAAATTAAATATTCCAAGTGAAAAACAGATATATATATATATATATATATATGGTTAGAAAATTCAATGCAATTCTGCCTACTTATATACGTACTGTTATGAACTTGCAACTAGGCGATCACATTCTCACAAACATAACACCGGTAATTGGGACACGAACCGAGCGCCCGAACCACAACACAAGGAACCCCCTTCAACGGGGCGGAAGGCCTTAGAGTTTGTTATTCAACACGCGCCCAATATTAAGGATGGAAGAGCGGCGGCCACGGTCTTGTCCTTGGTCGCCGAGATGAAGACGCCAGGATACCGACCGCCTTAATACGTCTACAGTCATCAGCCTTCGGAGCCATGATTCAAGTGAAGAAGTTCTATTTATATAGCATCCAAACTAAATAAAATTCCGTGGCTTTATTAAATTATATTTCACTTTTATTAACTCTCTAAGCTCCTCCGATTTAACTTATATTTCATGTAATGAGATGTAACTATTATAATGTAAATACAACGATTTGCAAACATACTTAATTCACTGTATATCTGAGTACTACGCATCTCCTAAATAATTAAAAGTACAATTTAACTAAACATAAAATTGTAACAGTACGTATTGGACTGTGCAATTTTTTTTTATCTGTGAGCACTTTTGAAACAAACCTTCGAAAAAAATTAATTACTGCCCACAGCAATACCCTTTGGCTAGTTCAACATTGTAACATCTCAAAAAATTGTATTCTTGGAAAAGCAGAATTTTAGTTGTTGGATCACCCTCACAAATCAGGAAATATTTATGAATTTTATTCATTGCGATTTAATAGTGTTATAGCAAGTTTGATTTAACAAGAAACACTTCGAGCAATGAATATAGTCTTGCTTCTGAAGTTATAATTACATTTTCTGATGTTGCACTGTTGAACTAGCACTTTCAGGCTACCCAAGATTTGACGCACTGCGAGAATATTATTTTTAATTTATCGCCTCTAAAGTTAAGTTCCTAGTTTTATACACATAAAGAGTACGAACTTGCATTTTAATACTGTATTTCCATTTTCCGCAATTTCAGCTGGATTTTTGCATGGACAAGGTATTTACAGATTTAGACTTACCATTATTCATTAATTTTTTAAAAATTGTTTATAAGCTGGCCAAAAAAGTTCTCTTGTAATATTTTGTTTCTCTAGTTTTATTTGATTTGCATCCTCTGTACAATGATTATTGTAAAACTAATAATCTAAGTTCGTTAGGTCTACGTGTTACAAACATATTAAAAATTCCACTCCACTTTCTTGGAACAAGCACTTTACTGATCTTTTCCAAAAAATATGTCAAACAACGGTACAAATTATGCCTGGCCTTGGAAACAACGCCTGTCCATACAGCCACAAGCAAAGAAAGAAATATAAAAATGCACAAAAATTACAAATCATAAAAAGCACACGAATTCACAATACTTAAAATCCATAAGACTCGCGAACATTCTGGACAACACGAAAACACAAAGGTGCCTGACCTACGGCATTGGACCAAAGAAAGACGAACATACGTAACGGCATTTACAAAGAGACTAAATCAAAACGCATTAAAATAATGCTCAACACTATCATTCTCATGTTGATGGTATTTTCCCATTGACTACCATGAATACGCACGAAAACTATAAAAATGCAATTATCATTAACTGTACGAAACAAGTGTTTGTTGTTCAGCCATATTTGCATTCAAACATCCGTCCTGTCTCCGGACATCCGTACTGACTCCGGAAATAATACTAACATTACTGCACTCGGTGCGTACTGCACTCAGTGCGAATGTACACTGAGATTCGTTAACATTAATAAAAAGCAATTAATCGTTAGTTTCCAACGAAAGTTGGAAACTAATGCTCATAGTAACATTATGGTAACATTTTGTTGCGGATTTTTATCAATTAAGAGTGTCAACGAGAATGCATGTTCACCGTTTAAAGGATTCATATATCACTCATTTTGATTACAGTTTGCAACAAAGCTGTTAAATCTCAACAAATAGCATTTTCATGCTGGTGTTTTTGTACAGGAGATTGTCTTGTTATTATAAGCGATGGCAGTTTAATTTTCAATTTTACAAAAAATTGCTAACGAGTACTTTTTTAGGTACATAATTCTATTTTTTCAACTGCGTTTATGGGCGGCAATTATGGATTTGAATTAAAGTATAGGTTATTTAATATCTTGAAATTATTATACATACATTTAATTTAAGTCCTTTCATGTAATAAATCATTTTCAGCCGTAATCTAACACAATGTTTGAGGTTATGTATTGTATTAATTAGGCTTACAAGAAAAGTTTTTAACTTTTGTTTGTTTGCATGCACTTTTTTTTTGTTGGCTCACTGAGAAATGGTAGATGTTACAAAAAATCTTGGTGCATCAAAATATACTGAAATTTGCATGACCCGAGAGATTATAATCCACGACATTTTCATGACATCTAGACACACTGGTAAAGCCCATGTTAATGTAAATTTAGCATATGGCAGGGGTATACAAATTTGGGAAAGAAAGTAGATACTGAGCACAGCTTTCAAAAGTGCTGATTAGGGCGATCGCCTACCTGACGCTTGAACTGTGATTCAGCATGTTTAAAAAATACCATTTTTGGCGAAATTCCTAAACGTATCCACAATATGTTTACCTATGACTAGAGACCTGAAGAATTCGCGTATTCATTTAGGGACAAGCTAGAATTCAAAACATATGCGTTTATATAAATTTAGCCATTGGCCCACGCGGTATTTGACACCTCCTGGAGAACGGTATCCAATCGTCGTCTTCCACTGTGACAGCAGACAACCAATGTGCAGTTGATATCGGCATATTTGTACAAGACTGTAGAGTCTAGGCTGCAGGTCATTGAACTGGCGAATTTTTTCAGTCTTGCCTATGGCGAGAAAGCATACTCCACACGAGGGCCGAATAGTACCTTACATGCCGAAAGTACTGTTTTAGAGTCCTCCAATATAGTTAAAAACTGCTTTTTCAGACTGCTATATCTTAAAGTCTACCCGGATACGACCGAAACTACGACAGAATCCGTATTGAACGTTGCTACACACTTTCCACCAGTAAAATTTACTGTCGCCGCTTTAAAGTCTCACGGGTACAAGCAGCACGGCGAAAATATTGTACGCCAGTTCGGAGCTATGCGCGTAGCGGCGATGGTGCACTTAATGAGCGTAACAGTGTCGCCATTATCGCTGCCACGCTTCTCTGCCACAAACATGCAAATAGCTTCAAGTAGGCGACAGCCTTAATCGTGAACCTTAACCAAAATGTATTTACTTGTGGCAAAAACAAGCGGTATTACGTACAGCCCCTAAGGACAAGGAAATGAATATAAAATTTAGGATTGTGTGTCGAGGCACATCACAAGTGTGAAGGCAGGCACCGTGTCGGGAGGTCTGGAGCCGCAAGGTGAAACACACAGGGCGAGGCGGTGACTCACGGCTTGGTATGCAGTACCACCGCCCACACACACGCGTTCCGCGGCGCGCAGCCTGCAGACCAACACAGGTCGCCGATGGCCGTCCAACTGCACAGAGAGGAATTTCGGAGGAAGTATTCTACTCCGCGTTTTCTTTTTAATTCCAGCTCAGTCCGAACAGTTTAGGCTGTTAACGGTAAACACTTTAGAAATCGTCCTCTGGAAAAAAAATATACTGCCCGTAACTACATGTAGTCGGGNTTTTTAATTCCAGCTCAGTCCGAACAGTTTAGGCTGTTAACGGTAAACACTTTAGAAATCGTCCTCTGGAAAAAAAAATATACTGCCCGTAACTACATGTAGTCGGGGACACAAGTATAAGCACAGAAGCTGAAACAGGTGTACAAATACTATTAATACAATCTATTGAATAACCGCTGCAGGTCAAAAAGAAATAGCCAATATATACTAAGAATATCTACAGTGAAGTACAAAAGTATATACATACAGAAAACCGAACTGAAAGCTTTTGAGTACAGAACATACGCGTCATTTTGTCGTACGGGCTGCTACAACGTGGACATAAGTATAGGCACATCTATAGGTTGTGTGTTACTAGAAGTCAATCTGCACCACATTAGCACTTTGCTGGCTTCCCTTTTCTTTGAATAACGGCATCTATTATGCATTGGATTAACAAATTGTCGAGTGATTGTGGCTCATATTCCGTGCCATTCTTGAAGCAACGCCGCCTTCAGTTGATCCTTGCTTGTTATACTGCGTTTGCGCACGTGTCTGTTCCAGATCCTCCCACAGACGTTCTATTGGGTTAAGTTTCGGTAATTGTGGTGGAGTATGTAGTTGATGGGGGATGTTGTACACTATCCAAGACGAACTGATTTAGCTGTTTGTTTAGGATCATTGTCCTGCTGTAAATAACAATCATCTGCTCCTCGGCACTCACCTTCAGATTTTGTTGTAGAATGTCTTTATACACAAACTTATCCATTGTCCCATCAATAAACACAAGTTCCCCCACACCTGAAGCTGCCATGCAGCCCCATACCATAAGCCACCTCCTCCATATTTTACGGTAAGCTGGATATTTTGCAAATCCCACTCTGTATTTCGTTTCCTCCATACCAGGATTCGGCCATCGTTCTGGAAGATATTAAATTTACTTTCGCCTGAAAAAATACTTTCTTCCAGAACTCACAGTCCTTCGTAACGTATTCATTTGCAAATTGCAACCTCTTGTTCCTATTCGCGTAACTGATATAAGGCTTNACTCACAGTCCTTCGTAACGTATTCATTTGCAAATTGCAACCTCTTGTTCCTATTCGCGTAACTGATATAAGGCTTATTTCTTGGCACTCTTCGTACGGTGCGGGATGGACGTCTTTGCCCTCACACTCTTGCATTTCCGCTGCTATTTGTGTGGCGTGCGAATTATTTTTCTCTTCTCCTTGCTGTCAAGCTTCGGTGGNCACTCTTGCATTTCCGCTGCTATTTGTGTGGCGTGCGAATTATTTTTCTCTTCTCCTTGCTGTCAAGCTTCGGTGGTCACCCTGTTCGCACTTTATTAATCACAGTGTTTCGTTCGTTGAAATGTTTCACTATTATACGTCGTTGAAATGTTTCACTATTATACGAACTGTATAGCGACTACGCTTTACAATTGGTGCAATTTCTCCGTACCATTTGTGCAGTTTATGCAGATTCACTGCAATGCCTCTTCTCCAAGGTTCACCTCCTTACCTTTCCGTACCATGTTATACTGTGTACCATATAAGGAGGCCACATTCTTGACAGTTGAAAATCGCCGTGTTTTTTCGTTTATGTATCCATTCGCCATCAACAGGCGTGTCAAGAATAGGCTTTGATGTGGCGAGTCAGCACGTCCAGGAGGTGCTGCTCCGTGTGGCAATTGGTGAACTGCTTGGGTGGCGCTGCATTCGTAAACGGAACTTGGTGGACGTGTGTAGGGTCGTTCGTAAACGCGGTACACGAAATATATGTTACTTTAAAAATTATACAGAGCTCGCGGGAAAATAAAATTATTTGTATATGCGCGTGAATACGTTAATTTTAAACCACAAATATATAATATGTTTCTGGGTGTAGTTCGGGATATGGATAACAGATGGCATGGAAGGGCATATTGCAAATGATGGTGCGCTTTTAACTCACAAGATGGCAGCACCTGGTTTGAGAGTCTGGAAACTTTGGATTTTTT
>NQII01000173.1:875810-929871 GCA_002778355.1 Clitarchus hookeri | reverse complement strand
TTGCAATATGCCCTTCCATGCCATCTGTTATCCATATCCCGAACTACGCCCAGAAATATATTATAGTTTTGTTGTTTAAAATAACGTATTCACGCGCATATACAAATAATTTTATTTTCCCGCGAGCCCTGTATAATTTTTAAAGTAACATATATTTCGTGTACCGCGTTTACGAACGACCCTACACACGTCCACCAAGTTCCGTTTACGAATGCAGCGCCACCCAAGCAGTTCACCAATTGCCACACGGAGCAGCACCTCCTGGACGCGCTGACTCGCCACATCAAAGCCTATTCTTGACACGCCTGTTGATGGCGAATGGATACATAAACGAAAAGACACTGCGATTTTCAACTGTCAAGAATGTGGCCTTCTTATATGGTGCACAGTATACTGTTGCGTTCCACGTGCCGAGCCTACACTGTATGTCCTAGTAAACAGCGCTCCCAGCGGAGGTTTNGCACAGTATACTGTTGCGTTCCACGTGCCGAGCCTACACTGTATGTCCTAGTAAACAGCGCTCCCAGCGGAGGTTTACCTACGTTATTTCCAAGGGAGGTTTTAATTAGCACTCTATGTGGGCGTTATAATGTGCTACACATAGCTGGCTTTCCCCTGCGAAAATGTGTATCCGTATCAACACATAGTGTGAAGTGAACCTGGCTTTAATGTTTGCCGTTCCTCTGTGCTTATATTTTTTGTCCCCGACTGTATGTTACAGTGCACATAAACATGCGGGCTCACAGTTTAAGTTGGCACCGAAGAAATTAAAATAGTCATACAACACTATCGTATTACGAGCGTAATGTTCAAATTTATATCCAATGAGGATAGTTTTTAAATTTTATTCACATTATACACAGTAAGAATCTGCGTACAACTAACACTTACATGGGGAATGGCCAAATTAATGAAACCCAAGGCATTGTTAAATTTACATATGGTGAAAGAATAAAATGTAATCAGAGAAGTAGATCCCAAGCAGGTGTTTCAAAAGTGCTCAGTTTACCATGAAGACAGTCTATAACACTGAATACTATGCAATTTTTACAAACACAAGATTTAATTTTCTGTGTTACCCTTTCTTCCAAGGTATACTCCGTACCATGTAAGTTAGCACAGATTCTGACAGTTCCGCCATCAGCTGATCGGCCACATGGCAACGATGTTGTTTATTTTCATGCTGTCACTATCAGCCGATCCCCTTGTCAATGTACTGTTTGTGGGACGTTTTAGGCAAACTTGCTACTCAGAAATACGTAGCTGCGATTGCAGTAATAGTAATGTGTACATAAATCATTTATCACTAAATTGTTATGTTAAGGGGCAAAAATATAAATAATTAATTTAAAATTTAGAGACAGTGAATTTGGGATAACATTTGCGAAACGATAGTTGTAGCTATTATCACACGTTGGACACTATAACTAATATATTCGAGTTGGAAATGTGACGTGGAATAACGTTAGAATTGCTTAACAACTATTCATGCGTGTACCAACTTTCTTCAGAAACAAGGAAATGGATTTTCGGAGAACAATATGGCGTATAATTAACGTAGACGAACGATAACCTACAGAATATAAATACTAGCACTCAAAATCACAGTACAATAAATATATGTTACTTTAAAAATTATGCAGAGCTCGCGAAAAATAAAACTATTGGTATCTGTTAAAGCGGGATCGAAGAGGGGCGATTAAGACATGGAAAAAGGTTTTGAAATTGCGTTTCATTTGTATACGGATCGTTTTAATGTGACCTTAATTTTTAACACCGATTAATTTCTACTTTAGCAAGAAGTTTAGTTTCTAACACTAAAAACCGCTGTTTTATGACCACGTAAAATAAAATGTATTTTATCGCGTATTTTCGGCTGGTCTATTGTGCGTCGGCAGTGCACTCAGAATAGCCAATATAATATTAACTTTTGTTCGTTTGTTTCATATAGATCAAGTTGCCACTCACTGACTGTCAGAATCTGGCCAACTTATGTGAAATGAAGTTTCCAACTGGTCAGCGCCAATCTACCTACAGCATGTACACGAAATATTTTGGGATGTGAGGCACGGCTCTTGCTCAACCAACGATAGAAACAGCAGGCGAAGCACTTACAGAATTAATTACTGTGCCATACAAGAATTATTTTTAATGTGGACTACTCTTCGTCTTCACTTTGCGACTTCATCACTGCTCGAGTGCTATAATATAACACAGTGAATACCAGCATGTTTATCCACCAGCAAGGAGGGAATAGGTGTACACACAGCCCCAGGCTCCATTTAGTCAGGGGCCTCACAAAGTTAATATTAAAACAGTGCCACTTATCAAACTACCTAACACACGGCTACATTGAAGTCGATTGTAAAGTTGCATTACGAAATGTTGAATTACCAAAGAATGGCCACAAACAATTTTTTTTACTTGGGCCCTCAGAATTCTGAATTGCCTTTAGCAGATTGAATTTCTGGGGTTATCTTGGGAAAAAATTCTGGTCGTTGCTCTAGCCTCTCTCTCAGCGAGACTCGGGGTGCAGAGAACCTTCTAGATCGGGCCAGCGAGACTACTCAAGTCATGCTGGGGAGAGTTTGGAAAATTGTGCGACCTTAAGTGGCAAGTGGGCAAAGACAGCGAAGCGACGAGCCAACAGAGCGTCGAGTGGAGGCGAGAGTGACCAGCGGGACCGATGTCTGCGGACTGAACATCGGTACAGTGGAGTGCGAAAGCAACGGGTGGAGTATTGAACTGGATACGCGAGTGTAAGACATTTGGAATGATGGCAATAGACAGTCTGAACATGTGGAAATAACGAGTGTGAATTAAGTGACTGTAACCAATATGACCTCCATCCATCACGAACTCGAATACGCCCTTCTGGTGCCAAGTTTGGCGAGAGTCGGTTAAGTAGCCTTCGAAATATTATGTAAAAGATTTATTTTCCATATAGTACTAGCTTCCAAAATTTCTTTCGTATTGCGCAGGAGAAAACGCTGTCGCCGTCAGTGGGCGCCCCTCAAGAAATTCTAGCTAGGACAGTCTTCAGATCTCGTTCCGAAGCATCTTGGAGAGAGGTAGAAGAAAAAGTAAGGAAGTATTATCGCAACTGATGGACATACTGTTGCAAGAATGACTTAACCATAGTGCGAAACAACCAGTAAGCTTTGTGTATTCCATGCCAAAATGGCTGAGGGTGATTTTTCACGGTAGTGGTACGCATACTGTCTGCGCCAGACATTGTGGCACTTTTTGAGCATAGGTGTGGGGGGTTGCTGGGGAGAGAAGAAACAATTGTGTACGCAGCTCCGGTTTTATATCATTCGTCCTGAAAACATCCCATCACACGCATCTCAACTGTGGAAGTCGTGTACAATGGATGCAAGTGAATGTTCAGGAAGATATTTAAAAAAAAGTTATTAATAGCAATTAAAGGACATTATTAAAACATATGAGTAGGTGTAGTGACCACGAGGTTAAAAAAAAAAAAGTGTTACCGATCAACAAAGCAACTGATAAGAATAGCCAACTACCTTGGCATCAGTTAAAGATCTGTCCTAAAGACGGATATTACACGATACCAGATTCCATAAAAGCTTGTGCAAGGTCCGCCATAGCAGCCGTTATACGGACTAGTGTGGCACCCGTCATGGCATTTCCCGCCTTGTACGGCCATATTTCGTACCAGGTTTCGTAATAGGACACGTCCTATTTTTCGTGTCAGGTTCCATACCAGGTTTCGTACCAGGCCAATACAGCACAGTTTCAGAGCGTAGGGCGGTCCTGGTGGCTACTACTTGAGACGAGTTGATGAAGAAACCGAAAAGTACGCCTCCATCGTGAATATATCCGTGAGGTTGAAACTCTTTCAAATATATTTAAAATACGACGAATAATATTGGCGATAACAACTTTTAATTACTGTTTAAAACCGTTCTAAATATGTAAAACATTACTTACACAATGAAAAAATTCATTCAAGTGGTTCTGTTTATCTACCGTTTATAAACACAATACTGGCATGTGAACTGGTAGTACAGCGGTAAAGCCACTGCACTGCGCTCGTGAATTGAACGAGAATTTTGAGCGTGAGTTCGAAACTCGTCGGACCCTAAATTTTTAACATTAAATGTTACATGTGGATAATAACTTGGTATGTAAAGAAAAAACTATATTTTGCAAACGGTTAATAATTTTCCTCAAAATTAAAAATAGTACACTCGTACTCCATAGTGACTTCACATCATTTTCAAGAATATGAATGAAACTATTCTATTAAGCAATCAATTTATGCAAAAGGCCAACAGTAATATAACAATATTAAGATGTGCTAGCAATTTTTTTATAGGCCTGCGCAAATTACTAACTGGTAGCACTTCTAGGAATGGGGTTCATATTTACTACAAACCCCACACGCGCACTCGCCGAGGCTGTCAAATGCTAGTACGCAAACTGCTGTCGGGTAATATGAATCTTCCATGGCGGCTCATATAGAGGCTGGTACGCCGGCTCGTGACCCAGGCCTTGTACAGCTTGTACAAAACCATGCACGGCAGAAGGTATCATATAATTCGGCTTTTGTATCCTCTCCATCTTCTAATTTTCTTACAAATCTTCGTAATGAAAATGTATGACCAGAAAAATAAAAAAATCAAAGCTAGACATAACATAAAGGACTACTAAAAGAATTTTTTGAAATTCGTAGAGTTTCAATTATACCTGTATTTTCCCATGAGCGATTGAAATTATTAAATAATAAGGTAATGTTTGATTACGGTTACAGATGTGAAACTAATCATGTAAAAAAAAATAAGCAGGATTTCGAAACAACTGTTAAAATGTTCCCTATGTCTTTGACTAGCTTTGTTTTTAAATATTGACTCCGAAAATGAAGTTATGGAGGAAAATACGTAAATTCAAGTTGGCAAGGATACTTCCCCCTTAAGGATAAGGAAACAGTGCAGTCAGCACACAAACGAACCGTAAACTACTACTGTGGAAAATAGACATGTAAACCATTGCGCTAATATCAATATACGTAAAATACTTAGTTACATCATGAAAGTATTTGTTTTTACAACGGCGTTACATATACCAGACTTCGATCCAGTGGAGTGACCGTACGAATATTTCTGTCCATGTCTGTGGGTATTGTGCTATTTTGGAAACTAGTTTGTCCCAAAGCAGTAAAGTTCAGCCAAATGTTTAATAGCGGCATTTAACAACCAACAGCTGATTATTTTGAGCCATTTGCATGCAAAAATTATGTTACACCGTGACGCCTACATTTTTTTCAAACGATGGAGTTTTAAGCAATTTTTCCTTATCGATATTTCAAGCTGAATAATTATCGATAATATTGAAAAATAANATGCAAAAATTATGTTACACCGTGACGCCTACATTTTTTTCAAACGATGGAGTTTTAAGCAATTTTTCCTTATCGATCTTTCAAGCTGAATAATTATCGATAATATTGAAAAATAATGAAAATATCAGTATCGTACATTAATAATATTTTGTCAGTCAGTCTTTTACCTATGAAATATTTCATGCACGAGTCTCGGATGGTAGTTTTATTGATAAAAAAAACCATAGTTGCTCCTGATTATTTTAGAGTTAAAATAAATGTTTTCTATTTGTCGAGTATGACCGCGTGTTATGCGTTCAAATTTTTTGGTGCTCCAGTCTCATGTAATTTTTTAAAAGTATTTTACAGTAAAAGCTGTGTGTCAGATAATAAAATACCTATATCACATGTCATTCTTTCCGATGTTGTTATGGAACCAACATTTATTAAAATATTATGATTTCTGCTTAGGTTTAAAAACCTCTGAATTATAGAAAACTAAACACAGTATTTTTTTTACAAACAGTGCTCTGATAGCGCTGCGGAAGACTTTAACATGAGAGTTGGGGTTTGTATAATAAAACAAAGTTTGTTTAGCGCAACCAAATGAATTGGTTGGGTAGGGGTAGTAAAATATTTTTTTTGTTGAAACCAAATTATTTTCTAGTTCTTATTTGGTATCTGCCTAAACATTGCCGATTAACTGTCCGGCACATTCAAATTCTGTGATCGCCGTCGCGCATTAAAGCTGTTAATCGCAGTATTGCGGAAATGTAATGCTGGTTATTACTTTCCCCGACGGCAGAAGGTAACTTGTTGCTATGTAAAAGAGGGGGAGGGGTCATTTGCCAACATGTGGTGGACTTTCACGCTCCGCGAAAGAAAGTAGGCGTCGGCTTACGAAAAAGGTCTTACTACTTGCCCGCTTCATTCGCACACAGTGCTCTTCAGTGAGCAAAATAAAACCCCGCCGAAAGCAGCAGTGAATTAACATGCACAATTAAGTTACCAGTTGGCTCTTAGTGGGCGTTTTCGGGATAAGTTTACCACTTGATGTAGCAGATTAAAACAAAACTGTAGTTAGACTGTCATATTTGGCGTAGTGAAAAAATAGGTAAAAGGTTATTCTAGGCTTAAGAGAAAGGAATTACTTAACTTTCCTTATGAGAAAAACATTAAGGGGCCATTCCGATTGCGCCTCGTCTGGCTGCCACACACACTCGCTGCGCATTCCGAATTAAGAAGACACGAACTTAGAGAATGTATTCTTGTCAGGAACATTTTTTTGAAGCTTGCGAAAATTTTAAAAGACGGTAACAAAGTAGAAACAGATTTCTCAGTAATTGTGTAAAAATATATAAACGGTGTTTCGTTAAATTTGGCGTCAAGACTGTTTCGAAGAATGCGTAACCACACCAGTTATTTTAACTTACATTCAGAATGGGAAGCAGGCACATTTTTCCTAATACTTTTATTTTTACTGCTGCTGTATAAATATTGCACCAACAACGTATTACGATTGAAAAATAATTTTTATAAAGTTATGGTCAAATGAAAATATTACGTACTGAACATGCGCCGCCCGCGCCTGGACCCACCATGACGTCATTTCTTACATATACTGTACTGTATATGCCAGCTCACTCGTCTTGTTTAAGTTAACCTTGAATATTTCAGACGAATCGTTTAGCTGAAAGAGAAATGTCAATTTAAAATCCTTTTTGTAATCAACATTAACGTTCATTAATAACATCTCCATAAGCAATAAGACCACATAATATTCAATACTGTTAAAAAAATTTCAAAGTCTGCGGACACCGATAGGTTCTTAGGAATGGAAATCTTAAAATACACTACTCAAAATAAAAAAGTTATGACTTTGCATGGCTATATTTTATCTATTCGGCACTACTCTATTGAAACTAAAAATATGCTAACTCCTCAAGATTTCCGAAACCTGAAAACAATACAGCATTCGTAAAGGAAAACTTCGTGTGGCTCTCATCGATAAATTAACGTAATGATGAGTAATGCAGGTATTATTTCCCACCACGATAATGTATGTATGATAAGTTACACCCTAGGTACTTGCATACGAATACTTGGACGCCATTTGCACACAATTTGAACTGGGTCGTAGAAATTCAGTAGGTAAGAATAATTCCTTACCTCCGAGAAAGTATATGTGTCACATAAACGCCAAGTAGATTTATAGATACAGTTGATCATACATTGCCAACCATCAACACTTCAAATTCAGTATGTAGGCTACGGTTCCGATCCCCCGAGAACATGTCAGTCAATACTGGGATTTGTGTGTTTTGTTTAACTATGATTTTAGTTTTGGACTACTTTTAATGAGGCATTTAAAATGCAAAATAAACATTTTAACATGTGCTTCGCAGGTTTCTAGCCCAGAAAGTATTTTTCCCTATTTTACTATTACTAGTAATGTCCCATGATATTCCTACTTCCCATGTGCATGAAATAAAACAAAATGAAGTGAATTCACATATGCTATTTCACATAATCATATAGTTTGCATGCCATAAATGGCCAATGAAAGTATCGCTAATATGTCCCCAGCAGCAAGCAACAGTTGGCATGCCATAAATAGCCCATAAACTTGCTGCTAGTGTTTTCCCAGCAGTAAGTATAACAGCATTTCGTCTATCGTCTGTTTGCAGGGAATTTTGGGTCAACCTGTATAGATTTAGTGGTTTAACATTAACACAGCAATTTCAAGACTATGAAAGGTTTAAAGTAATATGCATTTTATATATATATCCACCGTATGTAAGCAAAGTTTTGATTACATAGGAACACAAAATTTAATAACTAAAAAAAGGGTGAGGGGGGGCACATGTTACTATCTGCCAAAATGTCCAGTCTGTGTACTTTTCCAACGAATATTTTCTGCGAGATTTAACACAATAATTACTATTTTAATGCTACCGAATCATAATTTCCAGTGATAAAAACCACGTAGAAATGTTATTATTACATACATCTGATCTCAGACTCACGCTAATGTATTTATCAATTATTTAAAAACCATGTATTAAAATAAAGATGGTAACTAGTAATTATAAAATGTATCTTCTGGGACAACTGGCATCCTGGCGTGATATCATGGCGGCCATCTTGGATGACGTCATACCGAAACCACCAGCTTTGTCATTCAATGTCAACAGTGGCCATATTGTTTTTTCCCCTTTTCCTTAGGAATTTCCTTTTTTTCCCAATTGCCAACCTCCTGCTCTATCATTCCACCCAGCATCTTCATGCTCTTGCATTCCGATTCTTCTACTTAATGCTCTCATTCCTTCCTGTCGCCCTTCTCTTACACCTGTTCTCTCTAGCTCAATATATCCCTTGATTTTCTCATATCCCTTCCAATCTTCCTTATTTTCTCTCTTACTTGTTGCATCCTCCATCTTGGATGTTCTAAATTCCCTCATCACCATCGCGTGCTGTAGGTGGCCATATTTAATTCCCGTGCCCACCACCAGAGTGTGCGAAGTTCTACAGTTCGTAGCTAGGAGTACAGGTATCGATGCGGCCATTTTGTGTGTTCGTAATCACATCGCTTGCAGGGGCGCACTGGCATCGGGGAGCGTAGTTCAAATGGTGGCCACCAGGAGCAAGACGAATCATTTTTAGTTGGTTGTTGTTTGAGAACTCAAAAAAGCCAGAGGCGTGCGGGATCGTTCCAACAACCCTTGAGTCGACAGTCGAGCATCTTGACCACAAGAGTACTGCGACATCTAGGAAAGGAGGAAGTTTAATGTCTAATATGAATATAGCTATTACCATCCCAACATTCAAAAAAAATAATGTGGGCAGGCCGCACCTTTAAATAAAAATCGTCGTTGCATGGCTAGGACAAGAAGTAATTACTCGCATCGACCTATTCACTCCCCAGATAATAAACTTGTGATTGAAAAAAAGAGAATGTGTAATGAATAATTCACATAGGAAAAAACTGCAGGCACCACGTGCAGGCACCACGCAAACACACACACACACACACACACACACATGTGTAAAAGTTATATCAAAAATTAATTATGCGAAAAAATTACTACCATACTTTCAATCAGAAAATTTATATACATAAAAAATTTGGACAGGTCGCATCTCTATATAAAAGTTATATGCATCCATACACAGCCAATTGCGCTGCGACACACATTTACGCCGATCATGCATGCACTGCTGTACCTTCAACTTGCCTGCATGGTACGGAGCGAAGCCATCACACACGTGAGAAACATTTCTTTCGTATTGTGCAGGAGAAAGAGCCGTCGCAGTCAGTGGCCCGCCCCTCAACAAACCCCATGGAATGGTCGACATCCAACCCAGCGGCAATTAATAACAACTGTTGCTGCCTGTGGACTGCCATACAAGAATAATAGCATGCGCCACAAGGTAATACAAGTCAGAAATTACGGCCCAATCTCAAATAACCTTTGGCAAATGTGCCCTTGTCTCGAGAAATGCGAACATAATCACAGACATGTGCTCTTGGATTCTGTGTGTCGACACTCTTCTCAGCCTTGAACACTGTTTGCAGCAACGAATTATCCTTAACATCTGCTGGCCTCATACGTATAGTGCGATATACTTGAAGATTGTAGGACATCAACAGGCGAAGCAACATGTCCAGCCACTTGTAATTTCTCCAAGATGAAAATTCTCACCACATTAGTTTTTTAAGTACGATTAAACCATTCCACGATGGATGCCTTCATACTGCTATGTGTACTGTAAATGCCTAGGGACTCCTCTATCTTGCAAAACAGTCTTAACTGCATGGCTAAATCGAGGCCACATTTCCGACGAACTGGGGCAGCCCACGCGTACTTGCTGTAACTGTCTATGACTGTCCAACATATATCTGAAGCCCTTATTAACAGATGCATAAGGTATCATTTCAACTAGGTCAGCATGGTATAGATCTTTCAGTCCAAAGAAGAGTATTTTCCTCCTGGGATAATTACGATGTGCACACCTGCATAGTTCGATGGCGATTTGCGCACGACACTTTTTTTATATGTTAACCACCTTCACACAATTCTTCTAAAATATTCACAATCTCGTTCCTGTGGGAATTATTGCCAGCCTGCTGAGATGCAATTAGCAGTCGGAGATGTGGTATAAGCTCGTTAGCATCATTCCAACAAACATATTCGAGTGGTTTGCTTCCATCCAGCTCCGATGTCAGACCCCAGACAGTCGCTAGGCCAACATCCTGTAACAGATAAGCGATAATGGCGAACTTGGGGTGTGCCTCATCCTAAGCGTTGCTAGAAGAGTCATTGTCGGCCAAATGTGCACTCTTAAGGGTAAGTAAGCACTTGTATTTATGAAGTGCCTCGCATGAGTACTGGCCAGGCTCAAATTTAAATAACAATTCATAGAGACCTGGAGATGCATGAATGACTGTGATAATTTTCGTTGTCGTGGGTGATGTCTATGTTATGAATTTGGTGACTGTGTGTGCGCATGTGGGATCTAGGGTACTGGCTAGCAGCATGGCCACCACTGGCCAGGTGGCATCGTGACAGGGATACTCCTAGCTTACAAGTTCTAGTAGGAAGGGATTACTTAGTATTATAATTTAGCAGCACACAGAGAAAACCTCGCTGGGGCATTATGGCGGGGATCTGGGAAGACTCGGAGACAACCTCCCTCGCTTGGCATGCAGCACACTGAGATTACCTCGTCGGGTACGTCGTGGTAGGGATCTGGGGGACAAAATGGCCTACATGATGGCACAGCACACGGAGAAAACCTAGTCGGGATACCGTGGCAGGGACCCCCCAGCTTGGAATGCAAGAGCATTAAGTAAGGACCAGTCGGGGCGTTGTCGCGGGAATCCACGCCATAAAATGTTCGAGGGCAAAATTTTTTTGGGGAAAAAAAAAAACTTTAAATAAAATTGAAAAATTTTGAAAAATTTATAAATTTGTTTGGGAAATCGGTACTAACCTACATAAAATGGCCACCATGGAATGTTCTCGAATTTTTTCCAAATTTTGCAAATATTTTTAAAAAATTCAAAATTTCGGAAAAATTTTACCTTGAACTTTGACTCTAAGATGGTCGCCGGCTCCCCGGCTCCACAGTCTTGCCCCAGACTCCGGCTCCGAGAGCCTCGTGTAGCCAATTCGAGACGAGAGCCTCGCGTACCTGCTTGCACATTCCGGCTGACATTGCACAATTTTCAGCCGACTCCATCCGGATTGTGCAGGAGATCCAAAATTTTGAGGGAAATTCGGGAAATTTTAACTTTTTTTAGGGGGGGGGAAAGGGAAATTGCGAGAGGAAAAGGGTGAAAATGACATCCGGCGGCTCCCCGGCCTCAAAACCGCTCATTTATAACTACTGCCAGCTTACGGTACCAAACCAGAAGTCAGTACGAGGCGTTACGGTCAATAAAATATACACGTGGAAATATTCAATGAAGACGAACCAGCGGGCTTCGAAGACACGAACACGAAGGCGGATATCCATACATACACGCCCTATCTGCCAGGTCCGTATATACTCTCGTCCGATGTGCGAATCCAGGTACAAAACTAAGATATATGAACCACGTGGGACGATTACAAAGACTTGCGGCGCTGTACCTGTGACGAGAATCATCAGAAACGGTATACAGTACATAAGTAGAATCGCGTACGAGCTGAATGGGTGTGAAGTGGATGCGACGAGAGATGTTGAAATTACGGCCACCATAAATAATTATCTTTCATTGACCACAACCAACGTCCTGCAGCTAAAATGGCAGGGTGGGAGA
Organism: Clitarchus hookeri; assembly: GCA_002778355.1. Lineage (NCBI taxonomy): Eukaryota > Metazoa > Arthropoda > Insecta > Phasmatodea > Phasmatidae > Clitarchus > Clitarchus hookeri. The sequence continues at coordinate 917,722 of NQII01000173.1, read as the reverse complement.
TCTAAGAGGATTTTAAGGTTCCCGTCTACGATGGCGGAAAATTCGAAGTACGTATCCTGCTAGCCATGCTGCTAGGGTTTGCCGAACACTACAGGCACGTAATTACTAATTCCAAGCAGGAGCTAGTTATTCTCCTAGCCAACACGCAAACGAACGCCTTACTGGATACCGCTGCCACATCGGAAGCCACGTCCCTGACGATACGATCAATTGAATGGCTACTTCCACATTCCACATGTCCAGGTAAATATGTCGGAGAGCGTGAAATTTTTGAAACACGTGGAAGAAGGCAGGGACGTCGATATTGCGTTTCGTACATGGAGTTTAGAAACGTACCAGAGTGTACTGCGCTCCGTGAGCGTAAATTGGAATGTCAAACAAGTTTCACAAGCGAGAAACTGCGCTACATAATAGTTGCGTTTCAGACAGGCAAACAAAATGTTCTCGTGCAGACCACTCTAAATTCGATCATGCGAACATAAAGAAAAACACCATCACGGTTTCATTTGGCACGAGGGTGATTTCGAATAAGATAAAGCACATGGCATACTCGTGATGTTGACTGTGGAGGCAGAAGGTGCTGTCTTCATGGCCGGTCCGGAGCACTACTTAGCTAATATATTTACTATGTTTACTTTCGCAGCGCCGAACTTATTGAAGGAGTTAATATTTATATTTTCCAATTAGTTGGTAGGAATAATTCCGCGCTGTGTTCTTAGGTTACCCGCTTTCTCATCCGTGCCGTACCCCATCCAAGAAATAGTGGCCGATGGCAGGGCTGTTTGTAACTGTCGTCCAGGCTCGTATATATGTGGCGCTCAGTATAGCTATCACTGAATTGAATAATGAATGGCATCTCCTAACAGCAATGCATAAGGTATCCTAATGAGGAAGCGTTTTCACATCGATATTCAGACACCATTTTTTCATCCCCAACCCAAGAATGTTTCCGTACCTTTCAGTTACATAGTGTGTAATCAAATTATTATTTTGAAAGCATTAAAAAACTATGTAAGATATATATAATACTCATAACATTAACCAGTTAAATTAAAACACCACATTGGTTATTGCGTTCAACAACAATATAAGCACATTGCCAACTTTAAAAAGCACACAAAAAACAGTACGATTTTTACCTCAACTATTATTTTTGACATACCCACACCTTAGCAAAACTTGAATTTCGCAGGAAGCCACAATGACAAACACAGATATAAAAATAAATAAAAACGAATTAAGGTTATCTGGTTTCAACGTACATATAAATAAAGGAAAAAAAACGGACAAACAGTGGTGAAAACAGATGTATGCACTAAAAGGAACGACACGAAAAAAAAGAAGGGGGTGCACTACTGGCTTCCTTTCTGACGTTTCGGGAAATGGATTGATGTACTTTTTACCACCGAAGTCACCATGTGATGGCATTAACAGTTCGGTACTGCTATAGGTTGTATCCGACCGAATAATGTAACTTTGGGAGGTGAATTATTATGCATATTCAAGTGGGAAATATTTGGAGTACTTTCTACCTAAACTGAATATTATGGAAGAAACGAGCCCTTAAACATCGAGGTTTTAAAATGAATTTTTTTGCGGAATATCGGAAACGAAGTGAAATTAAATTAAAATTCTCCGAAAATTGTTACATATTATAAGATCGTAACTTAAGTGCAAAATCTCAATTAATTTTGTTTATTGTACACGTGTTCTTCCTTATCAGAAAATCATTTGCAGATCTACAGCGATGAATTATTCTGGCAACTTCATTTATGCTTGGAAAAGAGCTCGGCCGAGTAGTTGACAGCAATGGTATATACTTCGAGCTATGAATACAATCCCACCGACAAACCCAGCTCAAAGAAGAACGAGTCTGAATCACGCAAACATGGAATGTTGCCGATAACGGCCACTTGGCACGCCCGGTTCAGGCATTCCAACTACGGGTCATGAAACAATGAATGTAACTAAGACACTTGAATTCACATCCTTCCTTACTATACTGAAAATGAAAGCCCTCTGAATAATAAAAGAAATAATGAGTTAAAAACTACGATAATCATCACAATTTTACAGCACTTACCAGTACATGTTAAAACCACAAGTTGAGTACGCGATTTTTCGGCAGAATCGTATTCTATATGTATTTTTGGAAAGTAAATTCACGTTTGCAATACATCTAACGCCAAAAAATGCCTAAAAAATAACAGCAAGCGAAGTAAAATCAATTCGTTAACATGCGAGATTACAAATAATTTGTTGGCGTTGTTCGCTCCTGTTGGTTTCAGATACTATGTCGATATGTTTTAAAAAAAACTGCATGATTAACAGTCAATCAAGCAATCTTAAGTTGATTTTGTGTGCTTTTTGCTTTTGTTTTATCTGAAGTTCTATTGGTAATCTATTAGACAGAGTCGTTGCAAGTTGGGGCAAGGCCCCAAAATCAAGTGAATATTTCGAATCCAAAGTACGATGTTATGCCCACATTCTAGCACGGGGGAAAAAAAACCTCTTGCACAATTTATTTTTATGACTTGCAATTTTAATTTCTGAGACGGTTCCACTGATACCAAGAAAATGTCCGTTCTTTAAAATAAAACTATAACATTCAAATTGACGCAAGCCGCCTGGGGCGTATCCAAGTTCGTGAGAGATGGAGGTATTCATAAAAATAAGAGCTAAATTAAATTTGTTAAATTATTTGCAATGTTAGCTATTATTTACAACGTTAAACTCCCGCATGCCTATCATGTATTATTCTCAATGAGCGCAATATTTAATGCCAATATCGGTTCTAATTAAAGTCCTTATCACTGTCTTCAGCAAGCATCAGGTCCAACTTTCTCATCTCTTTCACGCTCGCTCTCACGCTCTCTCTAGTGAGTGAGTGAAGAGATTTGGGCGGCTCTTAACAGCGAGATCTTGAGAGCCGATGTGGGTGATAGAGCTGAGAATGGAGCAGCACCGGAATGAAAAGGGCGGGAGAAACGGCAGATACTCGAGAAACCCCGCATACTAGCGGCATCGTCCAGCACGATTCCCACATGCGAAAATCCAGGAGTGACCCGGCTGGGGATTGAATCAGATTCAGCTTGGTGGGAGGCGATACGGCTAACAGTTCAGTCACAGCGGTCCCCAGGCGCTTTGTGGTGCATCCAAAAATTACTAAGATTGTTTTTTTTTCCCTGAAGACTCCATTTTGGTTTTTCAGTATGAGTATATAAATGTATTGAAAATTATGCGATTAACGGCATTGCTTATGTATGGGACACAAGGTATTCACATTTATGTACTACGGACATTTACGCCACTCATTAAAACATTAGCCAATTTAAATAGTTTGCTCTAAAGAGCATAATAATGATTTCTTGGGCTTCCCACAGTTATACTAGATTTCATGGTTAGAAGACAAACATACCTAAATGTCACAATATTAAAAATAAGGCTTTCATGAATGTGTGTGCTGAAATTTCTTATGCTACTCAGCTCAAATTATATACTTTAAAAACCAATATATTTGATTAGCGAACAAACATAACATTCGACTGCACTTTGCAGTTACTTTGGTATTATTACTTTTAGACAAACTGAGTCTAGAAATAAACTTTCTCTAACAAGAACATAAGTTATAAAAAGCAATATTATATCATATAAATAACTAAAAAAAAATTGTTGCACGACGGAGATTTGTCTAAAACACAAAATTAAATAGCTCAGAACCGCACATCAACCGACTGGGCTACACACACACATACAGGCCTTGTAATAGGTTATATATATATATATAAAACAAAAATCCACTTTGTGAAGTTTTTTTAAAGTTATGTTTATTGTTTTATTACCACCGTTTGAATAATATGACAGGTTTCCCGTTACTTGCCCTTTTATTAAGCTTCATTTTGTACGCAAACGTTTTACAGAACCTGTAATCTTTTCATAAACTGATATATACGGTTTGAGGTTGTTACTCGGGTATCCGCCATCTTATCTGTAGCAGCTTCGTTGATACAACATAAATGTACAACACGTTCTAATAGAATTTCGGGCATGCCTACGGGTACGAAAACTGTTATACCCGGAGCCAGACTACTCCGGAGGGGGCGGAATTTTAACCTGCACGGGACCAGATATGCTAGCAGAAAATTGGCATCGTATAGGGCTCAGACACATGACACAATTGGCAAGCAGAGGCATGTACAGCTCAGTTGGCCTGACTCTGAAGGTTCATTGCACCACGGGAGGCGCTGAGGGGGAAAGGAGACGACGACCAGAAAATTCGCGCAGCGACTACCCAAGACATCCGATCTTCCAAAGACGGGAGTGGCACGAGTCTCGATAGTCATATCGCGGCACGCAGTCGTGTTACGCTGAGGCCCATTTGTAATCTGCATTCCCTTCTCAACAATATTAACGCGTTCCAGATTTGGGAAGGGAACAAAAGCGAGCGGTCGCATCGATATGTAGCAAACTGGCCAAAAACAACTGCCAGCAAATGTTTTAAAGATAGGCCTAAAGAATCCTTACTCCCTTGAGGTCCAGGTCACTTAAATATTATTTCTTACATTTCTCAGACATTTTAATTTAGAAATTTCAAATAAATTGAGAAATGCATAATTATATAACTAGATTAGATTAAAATATTTAAATCCCCTTGATATATTCAAAGACAACTTCGTTTTAAGTTTCAGATTCATTGTCTGTAGTGTATAGCAAAGGAATTAAGATATGTTAAATATATTCAAATTAATAATTTTTTTCAAGTGTTCGTGTATATAATATATCATTATAGTGAATGATAATAGATTATATGCCAAATTATGAATTAATATTAACTTTTAAGAAAATATGAACATTTATACAGCAAAGAGGAGAAATTATGAAATTGTTATTTCTTACAAGAGGCATAATAACTTCAACTTGGCGATCAAAAGGCACCCTCAGGAGAGCTGTGACTAACGTTCACACTGACAAGAGGAAGACGTAAACAAAGAAAAAACTGCCACTCCCAACGGCCGCGGTGACTTTCACGGCCGCCGGCAGATGGGAGCAGCGAGGTCAATGACGTCACCCGCACTCTCACTGCCACCTGCCGCAGGCCAACTAAGAACCTCACGCTCTCCTCTCTCCCATCTAGAACAAGTAGATACATTCCCTTCTGCGCTTGAGACCATATACGCATCACACGAACGCCTGTGTCGTCCCAATGATACTTTGTAGCGCGTTCTTTCATCTACCACTAACGGTGTCTTCAGAAATGGGTTAACACAATGACCTACAACAAAACTAACTTTCGTAAACGCAGAGCACTGACATCCACTTAGTGTTGTCACATGAGCACGAGAAAATGTAAAGGAGGAAAAGGGGGATGGGTCCTAGCACATAATTAAATTCTGTACTCCTGCGTTAACCACGTAACGTCCCATTGCAAAGGCTTGATAAAGCAAATAATAGTCGCACATCAAACGATATAAGATCACAACACATTTAATTCACCACTGACGAACCCGTTTTATCTCTTGGCATTTCCAGTAGGCGAAAAAAACTTATTAGATTAATCATGTCATTTGCAAACCAATCCGCAGATACAGCCGACAGACGCCATTAGCTAAACATGCAATATTACAGAACAGTCGCGCATTCTGATCGAAGTTCCATTTCATTCAAAAATCTCGACACACTTGGAACCAAGCCGATGTAAATTCTCGAACTGCGATGCAACCGACACCCATACATACCAATCTNAACCAAGCCGATGTAAATTCTCGAACTGCGATGCAACCGACACCCATACATACCAATCTACACAACATGAAACATTGTTGGCAAGTGTGGTCACTTTTCACACCACGTTGTCAACCACTCGACTGCGTTGTCAACAACTCGACTGCTTTACGTCACAGCTNGTGTGGTCACTTTTCACACCACGTTGTCAACCACTCGACTGCGTTGTCAACAACTCGACTGCTTTACGTCACAGCTCTGATACCTCCAGGCTCCGCTAATATGGACAGCAAGCGTTAATACCTAAAAGTATATACCCAGGGTGTATCAACANTCTGATACCTCCAGGCTCCGCTAATATGGACAGCAAGCGTTAATACCTAAAAGTATATACCCAGGGTGTATCAACATTTTTCAGTCAAAAACTTGAAAAAAGTATTTGAAACCTGCCAATATTTTACCATCCCCAATTCCTCATTAAAACAATCCTTTTTAGCATTACTAGGTTCTTACAGACATGAGATTTGTNATATTTTACCATCCCCAATTCCTCATTAAAACAATCCTTTTTAGCATTACTAGGTTCTTACAGACATGAGATTTGTCTTTCATTCTGGCTGTGTTACGAGCAATAAACGTCTGCTTCAGCTACACTGTCAAGGGTGGTTACGCTCTTCTGGAATAGACTTCGGCTATAGGTCGTATTCGACCTATTTTTTAAAGAGGAATCACCTGCCGAAGTTTGTCAGTAGAGTTCATATCCACCCCTGTAGAAAATATCACTNACCTATTTTTTAAAGAGGAATCACCTGCCGAAGTTTGTCAGTAGAGTTCATATCCACCCCTGTAGAAAATATCACTGCTCCCACTTTTAATATTGAAGTTGTAACACTGTGCATTCCAGACCAGTAAGTATACGAATTTTCACCAATAAGAATATATCAAAAATTCAGAATACAGAAAAACCTGGAAAGGATTTAAACCTGCAGGTACTTTCCCTTTATCTACTAAATGCAGTATATTGTTGTTTTATCATTTGCTAGTATTTGCAGTTTATTTACAAGGGTTCAGCCCATTCTGGTTCCAACTATTTCACGGTTGTGGCATAGCTATTCAAAAACATCTAACCAGAATTTTAGAATTTAAATGTCAAACCCCACAAGCAAGACCTTTTCGCTCATCAGAGTTGTATGATAATGCTCTGCACCCTTTGGCAGCGACTCTGTAGGAATATTTAAAATACAGCTAACAGCCCCCTGATGGACATCGGCCAGCTTCTATAACAAATAAGTCTCACTCCTAGTCACACCATTTCATGTTGTGTATTGTACAACCTAAAAATTCAAGGACTTTTTCGAGGTCCAACATAACTTAAGGACTATGGAACGACTTAAAATCAAACACTTAAAATTCAAGAACTGTAAGAACACTGGATCATTTATTCGCACTATACTTACCACCACACAGTGGCTCAATACTAGGCCTAGGCGGACCGCAGCGGTATTCGCGGGTGTTTGTTTCCTCCTCCCCTATTTTAGTCATATGGGTCGAGAACCCATATTACGCAATTCATTAGGTCTGTCAGGTACAAATATGGTTATGAAAACGTGATGCAACTGAATTCACTTAGCGCAGTCTCCTCGTCCCAGTACATCCAGGCACGGGTTCAATGGCCAATTTCAGGTGGGTAGGTCAATGACGAATCTTAAATAAAATTTGAGGCAATGGCTTTTAAAGTTACCCCAGAGACAATAAGTTAAAAAACAAACTTTGTTTTGTATTATGGGTTTGATGAAATTAGATTGCCCTTACATAATACTTGATAATCAACTACTAACGGAAAACTGCAGATTTTAATTTTTCAAAGCAAACAAACACTATTTCCAAACAGGCGGAATCAGTTTGCAATACTCTTCAATGACTGTCTAATAGATTACCAAAATAACTTACGACAATAAAACAAAATAACACAATAGTAAAAACGCAGTTTTTTTTAAACAAAATATGGGTATACTATAAGAAAATGTAAAACGGGCTTCCAGGGAAGTAAAAGTGTGGCAGCACCCCCCTTTCCCATCATATTTACATTTTTAAAACGATTACCCACTCAAAGAAGTCTTGCTCACTGTTTAGATATGATCAAAAAGAAGGTGCACAGAAAAAAGTAAGTTTGACCGAAATCGCCTGCTTCCAATGAGCTGCATTAAAATGGTTAAAACGTAAAAAAAAACTGGAAAATATGGAAAAATATTGGAGCCCTACATTAACTCACCAAGCTCAACACTGGCTCTACAGATCTGATAAGCCTCTACATGTGGAAATAAATAACACGTGCGCACTACTAAAATTTTGAAAAATTAATTCTCCCCTCTTTTTTTACATCAAATTTCTCACCAAGCTTAGAACCCTATAAACTTAGTTTCCACGCAAACGTTTATGCACGTTGTTAAAAGGTAGAAGTCATTAATCGACCCGCCTATACTGTGTACCATATAAGAAGGCCACATTTTTGACAGTTGACAATNAAAAGGTAGAAGTCATTAATCGACCCGCCTATACTGTGTACCATATAAGAAGGCCACATTTTTGACAGTTGACAATTGCCGTGTCTTTTCGTTTATGTATCCATTCGCCATCAACAGGCGTGTCAAGAATAGGCTTTAATGTGGCGAGTCAGCACGTCCAGGAGGTGCTGCTCCGTGTGGCAATTGGTGAACTGCTTGGGTGGCGCTGCATTCGTAAACGGAGCTTGGTGGACGTGTGTAGGGTCGTTCGTAAACGCGGTACACGAAATATATGTTACTTTAAAAATTATACAGAGCTCGCGGGAAAATAAAATTATTTGTATATGCGCGTGAATACGTTATTTTAAACAACAAATCTATAATATGTTTCTGGGTGTAGTTCGGGATATGGATAACAGATGGCATGGAAGGGCATATTGCAAATGATGGTGCGCTTTTAACTCACAAGATGGCAGCACCTGGTTTGAGAGTCTGGAAACTTTGGATTTTTTCGTCACATTTGGATACGTATCGTTTTATTGTGCATCTCATTTTGAACACCTATACATTACTATTTTATCACGAAGTTTCGTTTCTAAAACTAAAAACTGCTGTTTTATGACCACGTAAAATAAAATGTATTAATTAATCTACGAACTCTTTCTTATCCGCGTATCTTCTGCTTGTGTGATGTGCTTCGGCACTGCTCTCAGAATAGCCAACGTAATATTAAATTTTGTTCGTTCGTGCATCAGCTGATACAGGATTTTGTAAATGGCAGGTTATTTGTTTTCGATATATTAAGTTGCCACACACTGACTGTCAGAAAGTGGCCTTCTTATATGAAATGAACTATACCTGGAGCCTGAACAGTGTTGCAACATGTTTGACATCCAGATTTTTTTTTTTAGTGAACCATTAAACGTACGCCTAATGTGCTAATCTACAAAAGAACGCACACTTCAGACTATGCCTGTCGATTACCTTCAAGAAATCACGCGCCATTAGAAACATTCGAAGCACTCCAACATAGCTAAAAACGGCTTTTTCGAAGAGCTGTATCTCAAAATACCCGGGTTGGCTACGTTAAAATTTACTTGACGGAAATGCACTGAACATTGCTAGACTTTCCACCAATTAAATGATAGGGTAAACGCTGAAAGTCTCATAGGTACACGAAGCACGACGAGAATACCGCACGCCCCAGCTGAGAGCCTTGCGCTTCGTGGCGATTGCGCACTGAACGTGGCAGTCTCTTCTTTATTGCTCCTGCCCGCACTTCTCAGTCTAAAACTCGGAAAACACCACCAGTTTTGCAAGCCCCTTAACCAACTATGCTAATACAAGAGTGTTTCTTGGGGTACTTTATACGAGTTCATTAAGTGTGTTGGGTACTTATTAAGAAATGTCACTGCTGTAGATTCGGGTCCAGCAATCACCGCATCGTGTCTAAGAGATGCCGGAAAGCCAAGGTCAACGGGGGTCCACGTGCAGCCGACGGATCTTAACAACTCGTCCGGCGCAGGAGGAAGCCACGTGGACCACAAACTGGTTTTGCGGCCGCAAGTCGGAAGATCACCAATCAAGCGGCGGCTGGAAAGGTGCATTCCTAAATCGAAATTTTCAACAATGAATTCAGCTCTAGTGGAATTACAAGTCACACTGGTCACTCGTATCTTAAAGGGAAGAGCTGGACGCCATCTTTAATTTTTTGCTATTACTTTTGTTTGAGATTTTTGAAAATCGAATTATATTTGGGCAGAAAAATTACTATATTTTAGATACTAGTGTCATTTTATTTCTCGTACTATTTTTTGCATATGTAGTCATTCTCCGGAAGTTAGCATTATTCATTTCAATTTTTCCCATATCATAAATAATTACTAGTATTACATTCATAAAACTTTTTAAACCTTGCAATATGCCTTGTATGTATGCGTCATCTTTAGTAGCTGTTATTTTAAGATTAAGTTACATGGCAAAAACTCCCATCTCAATCAATGTCGATGGGAATGCTCGTCGAGTCTTCATTACTTTGTCTATAGGCTTATTCCACGTGACTAAACAAACTTCACTGTATTAATTTGTCTTATTATTGCCCATAAATGTGTAATCCATAATAATAATGTACTACAATTACAAATAATTGCGCGTTTGTATACGTGCTGATCTAACAGTGCCTGTGCTTGTGTTTATATATTTATGCATTTATTTTCATGTGGCTCTCTGCCTACTCTGTATCTAAAACACTACTGTTATACGAGGTGTGTATAAGAATTATGGTGAATGGTCCGCTGCATACACGGCAGCACGTGGCAGTGCGGGCGCCATGGATAGCCTGAGATTGTCGAGAGGAGCTACCTAGCGTGGCGTACAGTGGCCGTGGATATTTAACATCGAGAAACTAACAGCTGGGTTTTCAAAACTTTTAGCTCAACTGTATATCCAAAACAGCACATTCTAAATAAAACTATTTCAATTTCATTCATTAACATAATTTCCCGATTTAATATTTAAAACTAGAGTGTTTTCGGAGACAGTAAGCGTTCTTCCTATAGTCAATTGTAAGATGAAGTGTACTACTAACACTATTGTTTATTACTGTCAATTCTAATCTGCAAGTTTTCCCTGGACTAACCCTTCAACAACACCCCACCCCCCTTTTTTTGTTTTCATTTACGTGGTTACGCACCTGTATCTTCCAGGTGTTTCACCTGGAAGACTTACAAGAGCCAACGACCAGCCAGAAAATGCCTGACAACATCTCCCAATACAGCGCATCCCCCAAAACTTCAATCCAAGAAAAAAATTCCGACCTTCGACAATACAAAGATAACTATGAATTCTTTGCTAACTAGCCATTTGCACTCTGAACTGCACGGAATTTTCTTTGAAAAAACTCAGTTGACACAAAGCTGACTGTCGCGACAAGCAAAACTGCGGAGCTACAGTCAAAGAATAGTCCGGTAACGCGCGAACAAAGCAACACATGAAAGCAATCAGTCATTTCTCAACGCATAAAATGCGTGCATTAATATGGCAGTTGCGCTTATCCGCCGCAACATAACCGAAAACTCTAGTGGCTCGTAATTCCTGCATGGAGCGATAGCTTTTAAATTATTGTTACATGCGCCTGGGCGTTGCCAGGTTTTTAAGGGATTGAGTCTATATATAAAAAAAGAATCAAATTTAATTTCCTAGTTTATTTACAGTGCTGCAAAAGAAAACAATACAGCTATTTATTCCACAATGTGCTATAATTCACTAAATTACAATCTTCTGCCAAATTAATACCTATAACTGAACATATAATTACATTAATGAATTTAAGAAATAACAGCCCTTCTAACACTACGTATTGTGTGCGCCATGCGGCCCGCTTCCTCAGATACCAGCACTTGTGCCGCCAGCACGGCCCGGCTGTGTATTAAATGTGACAAAAATATTAAGGGCGCGCCCGCAAACGTGCTACAGGCTATTCATAATAAATTGAGCACTTTTTGAAACCCTCTCATTTGGAATAATAGTCAATAAATATATTTTATTGTAGCCTTAGACGTTAACTTTAGAGTCCGGTAAAATATATTCACTGTGTTTATTAATTACAAGGTGATATTTATTTTTTTAAAAAGGCGGAACGATAAAAAATTGCTGATAAGAATGAAGTAACTAGGGCCACAAAAGTGCTCACTTTACCGTGAACATCCTATGCTAATGATACGGAGAATGTTTTTAGCACAGGCATCAGGCTGCGCGCGCAGCTACCTTTCCCCTTGCGCACCGCATCACGCTCATAGTAATTTAACCCAGAACCAGTAGTCAGCAGTATAGTCCATTCACGGTTTTTCAACAACTTGTATACCACATATATATAACACTGGCATTAATTTTAAGTAATGTATTCATGAATAAATGAAACATTAACTTATATTTATTTCGTATTAAATGCGAATTTAAAACAGTGAGAGCAGAGATGTGTTGGCAACGGCTAGTAAGAAATGGCTCACAGTCAAAATATTGTTTTAACCTAGTTTTTTGGTATGCTATTTGTAAATTAAACGTTGCGTATTGATATATTTGAATTTTTAGGTAGCACTGAAGGAAACACATTTTATTCTTACAGTTAAAAATATCAGCGCAAATTACTGTGCGTAGGCCCTAGTGACATGGTGTTATTTTTTTTTCGTCCCAGGAAGAAAATTAAATAGGCGGAGTGCATATATCTATCTATCTATCTATCTATCTATATATCTTGAGAAGTTTCGCACCGTCTGTAGTAGCATGAAAATTATACACATTTTCAATTTTAGCCCATTTCATACTTATTGCAGCAAAGGTAATGACTTTTGAATTTGTAATTTACAACTGAAAAGAGATTTTATTGTTTGAATACTTATTATAATAGATTTAGGTGTGATGGCGTGACTGTTACAAATCCGAAGTTGGCAGGAGTGGCGACTGGCGACGCTGACATGACATGGCGTGTTTCTGAACGAAGTGTCGAGTTCGTACTAGTATTTTTTAAAACCTACCTAGGCAAGTTACGGTGTTGTGATAAATCTGTTGTTCCACGGCAGGAATAAATATACTCTAAGTGTGTGTGTGTGATTGCAAATGTCGGACGTGTAAAATTTTTACATTTTAACAGTGAAATGTTTTTAAGACGAAATTGTTTGAAAGACGCGTCTGCTTATCACAACGTTGTAACCTTGCCCTAGGTGTTTGAAACACGATTGTGTAACGTACTGACGTTTCTGTGATTTGAATGTTTGTTACAACCCCAACAAAATACTAATCCCAGCCAGATAAATTAAAATAAATAATGAAATAAGTACTAATGCATATAAATATGAGCGAAATAAGTTACGGTAGGTCTATTTGTGTGTATGTTCACCATCATCTTTTAAGTTTATCATTGCTACATACAAAAAATAGGCGACACTAGTTGCGTGCTTCAATTTACTGTCTTTTCGTTGGAATGGTTGTTCCTTCGTTTCAATTTTTATTCCAACTGAGGTCGTCCTTTTAACGAAATAACCCAACACACATCAATAACAAAAGGTTAAATAATACAGTTCTTTCCCCCGCAGTTACAACAGGGTTAAACAGAGTCGCGGCAAAATATTAACGTGCAGATATTATGTGTAATGTGCTATGTCAGGGGTGGCCAACCGGTCGATCGCGGCAATTAGTCCAGTCGATCGTGGCAAGGCAAAACATATAAATACGTAGAACAGACTGCACAACGTAATCACCAACTGCTGCGCGCATCGTCTTGTATCATTTTTCAATCGCCGTTCCATCACGTTATTTATCCTCTCTTCCACGCAGTAGCTCTCTTTTGGAAGCGTGTGCTCGCGGGCCGGGCCGGGTGTCAATCCATTCGTTGACGACAGGGACTAGCGGAGTTACGACGTCAACGACTACCGATGTAAATCACGATTAGACTCTGCATCGCGCTTCATACGCTATGGAATGGATAAATGGTTGAAGAGAAACGCTGAAGGAACATCAAATGCAATGCTCACACTAATATAAATAAGTAGTTACTAAGAATAATTTTCAGTTTTATGTTTTCTCTCTTAATAAAATAAAAAAATACTACATAATTGTATACTGAACTATACTGTTTCATTTAAAATTTCAAGAAGTATGTAATTGGTAGATCGCACAGGGTAAACAGTAGATCTTGGGTCTAATCAAGTTGGCCACCCCTGTGCTATGTCGTATATAACAAATATGTTAACAATGCAAAATAATATTAGTAAGAACTATCATAAAGATAGACATTGTTAAAAAGTCATAAAGTTGACCTAAATATGGTCACAGGCCTAAATGTGAACATTCGTACGAAATCGTTTTTGAAATATGACTAAATTCTCTGAACAGCTGAAAAAAGTAAACAAGGATTTGGCAGTTAAAACGTAGTCACATGGCAGCGTTTATATTTACATGTAGCGGAAGGATACGTAATCGGTAACCAAAAGTAGAACTTTAGCATGGGTTTACAAAAGAGTAAAGTAACCATGATAGGCATAGTGTTAGCCTTCCACCACGACGAACCGGGTTCGAGTCCCGGCGGGGCTGCTTCCCGGATTTTCGCACGTGGGAATCGTGCCGGACGATGCCGCTGGTCTGCGGGTTTTCTCGGGGATCTTCCTTTCCTCCCGCCCTTGCATTCCGGCGTTGCTCCATACTCACCTCGCTTTACCCTCATCGGCTCTCAAGACACTGTTGTTAAAAACAGCCTAATCTCCACTCCTCTAATTCTCTGGCACTGTTGTTAAAAACAGCCTAATCTCTACTCCTCTAATTCTCTGGCACTGTCCAGTTGTATCAATGTGTGTTGTCTCAAGTAATCTCACACATCCGCTCCGCCGCCCGGGTCAACCGCAAACATCAGCAGTGCTCAACCGCGAGAACGCCGTAGACTCCACGCAGTAGCTCCGACTAAAGGTTGATTCATAATATCATCCACGAAATGTTTCACGCACGTTGCGTATCGGTTCCGACAAATATTGTTACATTGTTTTTAATTGTGGTGTTCATATCGCACGGCACACATCGGATCGGGAACGTTACGTTACCGTCCGGTATTCTCGCCGAGAATATTTTATCGATACGCGACGCGCTAGAACATGCCAGAACGTGCCCGCCCGTAAAATATGAATAGGCGTCCGTTTCGTTCCGTTGCGTTCAGGGTCTGTAAAAGAAAATAACTTTTTGGAAATGAACTGTGAAACGTTCACTGAACGTGTTCGTAAACAAGAAAGCATGTTCAACTACAATGATAAGTGATACCACGATTCAAAGAAAAAACAAACTGTGTGAAGGGCGATTGGAAAACAGCTAGGGCTGAAAGGTGATATATACGAAAAATACTGTGCGGTGTTCATAATTTGCTTATAATATATGTAATGTTTTCTTTACATATTAGAAGCTTGTGAATATCAAAGTCATTAACTGCCATGTATTTTATGTTATTATGGTGGTACCAATTAAAGACGTTAATAATGCAATAATAGTTAAGAGTTGGAACCACTATGGAGAAAATAAGGAACTGTATAAACATCATTATATTAAATTGTATTTCATATTTACACGCTGAAAACTTGAATGACATGGTGCGGTTAGAAAATAAATAAGACGTTAATGTATTATAAAATTCATTTACTTAGCCTGACGAGAAGCTACATTTTTTTGGTATGAATCTATTTAATACATGCATTATGAGTAGTGAAATACTGTGTGCTACATCATCAGCTACAAAACTATTCTTAAAAAAAAAATGCACGATTGCAACACTGTACCATAATGAAACAACACAAAAGGTATATTTAACTCCAATCCACTCTGCCAAGTGGTGTCTGAAAGAAATCTCTGAACGTGTCTCTTACGTGGAAGGCAAATTGAGAACTATTTCCTCCTTGCCTAGCGAGATTTCCAATACTCATTTCCTCACGCTGCTTTGCGATTTCACAATGACTGGAATGTACACCACTGAAATTATGCAGTATGCACGTTGTAAAAATTACTCTGTCTACAATATTATAGGTTTCAACTAAATTCGTCTGTTGTAGATACGAAATCTTTGGACTAGAATCCCAAAAGCATTCTCCACTACCCTTCTGGCTCTAGAAATACAATAGTTGAAAAGTTTCTTCAGATTATCATGTGTTTGTGCTCCTGGATAGGGTCTCATTAAATAAGGCTTCAACGAAAATGCCTCATCGTCTACTATCACAGGGGGCTTCGGCTTCTGCAATCCTAGGAGGGGTTTATCTTTTGGTAACGACATTGTACCATTGGCAAGACTTAAATAGTTTTTAACGAATCTCTGGTCACAAGANCTTAAATAGTTTTTAACGAATCTCTGGTCACAAGACACCTGGAAACAAATTTAATTATTTAACATACAATTGCTTTAATTATACAAGCAATATATAAATAAAACCTGAGCATACATGTTCCCTTTTTCTTACAGGCGAGGAATGCAAGAAGCAGTGGGCAGCACTTAGAGATAGTTTCCGGAGGAATTTACGAAAGCTGAAAATAAAGTGGCCAGTCATCAATTACATTTTTAAAAAAATGGAAATTTGAGGATGAGATTAGTTTCTTACTTCCATACTTACAAGACAGACCAATCAATGTCTTAGTTCAGTGCTTCCAATTCATCTTGTGACGAAACTGAGAACGATAATTCACAGACAATAACAGAACCAGTTATTTCTGATCCTAAAGATACATCTGAATGCNACACCTGGAAACAAATTTAATTATTTAACATACAATTGCTTTAATTATACAAGCAATATATAAATAAAACCTGAGCTTACATGTTCCCTTTTTCTTACAGGCGAAGAATGCAAGAAGCAGTGGGCAGCACTTAGAGATAGTTTCCGGAGGAATTTACGAAAGCTAAAAATAAAGTGGCCAGTCATCAATTACATTTAAAAAAAATGGAAATTTGAGGATGAGATTAGTTTCTTACTTCCATACTTACAAGACAGACCAATCAATGACTTAGTTCAGTGCTTCCAATTCATCTTGCGACGAAACTGAGAACGATAATTCACAGACAATAACAGAACCAGTTATTTCTGATCCTAAAGATACATCTGAATGCNCGACGAAACTGAGAACGATAATTCACAGACAATAACAGAACCAGTTATTTCTGATCCTAAAGATACATCTGAATGCTCTGTTGGTAATACGCATGAAAATTCTGAAATGGCGGGTTTAGCTGAAAAGAAGACTTCAAACGAACGCCCATTCACTACTAAGAGGAAAACAAAAATGCCTGAGCTAACTGCATCAGCAGTACTAATGAAACATTTTTTACAAAATAAAACCGACAAAGAAGATGAGGTGGATAATTTGTTCCACAGTTTGGCGCAGACTGTCAAGAAAATGGATCCATATCACCGTGCTCTTGCGAAATCTAGTGTGTGCTCTGTAGTAGGGGAACTGGAAATACAAACTATAATCCACAAGTCACGTGCAACACCATTATGCAGTGTGCCTGCTCCTGTAGCGGGTCCTTCACATACTACCGCTTATGAATCATATTCATCCGCAAATGTTTCAAAACCCATGCATTCACAGACATTTGTATCGCAAACAAATGATGCTGTGAACCAACTCCAGTCAACTTCTAATGTTTATAAACATTTTTCACAAGAAATTAATAACATATAATACACAATACTTGACCATGCAATACAGTATTGTGTTAAATAAATATTTATGAATGTAAATAACGTTATGTAAGTACTGAATAAACTTGCATTTTATACCTTAACTACTTACTATTTTCTCCTTAGGCATTGTAACTTCATTGAATGCCGTATCTTGCCTCTTTATTACGGATGCAATCTTTTCCAGTATACACAGTCGAATCACGTTATTATGACCACCTGTTAGAAGTGCAATCTGCAGCGCGTAGCTCATGATGTATGGCCCGTGACGTGGGCTGATGAAGCGGGTATGTAATGCAACCGCACACTGGAACCATTCTTCTTCTTTCCCACCGCAGACAGGGAAGGACAGGAAACAGTCATGGGTACCAGGTCCCCTGGCGCTACCCAGGGGCCCTAATAACCAAAACAGACTGCTGGCTTGCCACAGAGTAACAATTTGATCCAGGCGGGATGGGATAGATGTCCCCAACCTGGGCTCTTGAAATGCGTAACAAATGGGAGGACAAGAGCCGTCACAAGGGCTTGTACTTCCCCCGCGCTGAGGGAGAAGCGTCCCAGTGACGTAAAACGGCGGCTGTACACACTACACAGTGCGCTTCCTGCTGTCGCAGGTAACGGAAGCGATTTAACCGAGTTGCAAAAGGGATGATCATCGGCTTTCGGGCCAAGGGGGGCAGCATTTCAGAAACAGCTGTGTTTGTGAACTGTTCACTTGTCTCTGTGGTAAAGGTGTGTCGTGAGTGGACGAATGGCACCATTGGGAATAACCGTCGTGGAAACTGCGGAGCTCCACGCGCCATTGATATCCGAGGTGAACGTCGAATACAAGATGTGAAGGCCAACCGACAGGCTACAGTGGAATACCTCACCGTCCAAATGAACGTGGGGACATCCAGACACGTGTCTACCGCAACAGTTCAGCGAACCCTTAAGCGAATGGGGCTCCGAAGTATACGGAGGGTGACTGCACCCATGCTAACACAGGTGTATCAATGGAAACTACTGTAATTTTCTCAACAGTATGGCGACTGAACCGCTGCTGATTGGCGATGGGTAGTCTTCTCCGACGAGTCACTGTTTCAGCTGCATAGAACGGATGGACGTCAGCGTGTCCGGCAAGAAACGTCGGANTAGTCTTCTCCGACGAGTCACTGTTTCAGCTGCATAGAACGGATGGACGTCAGCGTGTCCGGCAAGAAACGTCGGAACCGAAACCCTGGATCCATTGCTGGACGAACATAAGGCGGTGGGGGGCAGTGTTATGGGCTACGGAATGTTCTNAGAACCGAAACCCTGGATCCATTGCTGGACGAACATAAGGCGGTGGGGGGCAGTGTTATGGGCTACGGAATGTTCTCGTGGTATTCTCTAGGTCCCATCATCCGTGTGGAAGGCACTCTTGATCGATTTGGTTACGAATCAGTCCTCGGCGATCACGTCCACCCGTACATGATGACTGTCTTTCCTCGGGAGGATGGGATATTCCAGCACGATAATGCACCTTACCACATGGCTAGAAGTATCCGCACGTGGCTGGAAGAGTACGATCAAGACTCAAAAGTTCTTCCCTGGTCCCCAAACAGCCCCTATCTCAATCCAATTGAACATCTGTGCGGCTACCTCGATTGTAGTATTCGCCGTATCTCCTCTGCCACGCACCCTTCAACATTTATGGAACGCACTGCAGACAACATGGCTCCAGATACCCGCGGAGACCTATCAGCACCTGACTGAGTCACTGACTAGCAGGTGGCCATAATAATGTGATTCGACTGTGAATATTGAAACTGCGTTTTATTCATTCAAAAATACTCGTGAGACTTTGACTTGCCATCCATTAGTTCCTTATAGAGTGTCCAATATTCTCCTCCTGTTTTGCTTTTTGAACATTTAAGAACGCCAAATCTTTTTGCTTGCAGTTCAACTTGTCTTCGTCTTCGTCAAGCAATACTGCAACTCCACAAAGTTCTTTGGTATTAAAATGAAACCTTACGCAATCTGCGCAATCACGGTGTTCTTTGTTGGCATATCCACTCCTGACTGTACGTGCTTGAAACGTCTAGAGCCTGATAGTATGAATCGACGGTGAGGTGACCCGGACAGATATGCTACGCGCTTGACACGTTTCGTGCATGATAACATGAAATGGAAATAAGCTTAAATTTTGATTTGAAATAAATTAGTAAATTTTAAAACATTTAAGTATATTCTACCAAAATATTTTTCAATTTTAAAAAATATGCTGAGTGAAGAGATTTGGGCGGCTCTTAACAGCAAGGTCTTAAGAGTCGATGAGGGTGATTGAGGTGAGTATGGAGCAGCGCACTAACGGGTATTTAGCCTTAAAACCTGGCCATAAATCAAAATTGTAAACTTTTATGGATGTGGCCAACTTTCGGTCTCAAAACAGGTAGTGAATATCCCCTCCACCTGGTACCAATAGCACCCTGGCAGTGCCCAACGCTTGGCCGTGCTCATAGTCGGATCATAGCCTTTGTTTGATACGCACGTCTCTGTTCTCGGCACTCTATTTTTAATCAACTTTTCGTAATTATTTAAAATACTTTTCCAAGTGATTTTAGTGAAAAAACTATCATGGAAATTGAAGAAGGTATGTACATCATAATTAAGCAATTTATAAGTGTCATTTCACCAGATTATTGCCTTTTACCTAAATTAACCCTTACCCCTAACAAGCGTGTTATTTTTACAAGTATTTTATAAAAGTTAGTGATAGCAAAGGTGTTGTACTCATTTGTACTGAACAATGATTATAAAGTATTAAACTCTTAACCTCCTTCTATCATTCTCACGCGAAAAAATTCCCCCGAATATTCACATTATTTTTTAACGAATTTTTTTCTTCTTTTGCTTTTCCTAATAAAACCTCAAAAAGAATGTTGGTATCGTTGTTTGTTATTCGACCACGCTAAATCGGCTAGATAGACTTCGATGAAATTTAACACGTACATATCCCGTATTGACCTGCATTTTTTTTTGTTCCCGAAAACCAGTGTAGTTCACAAGGCATAAATCTTGAATGTGGGCAAAAGCTTGTAATTCTATTTGCTTTTGCATTTATCGTACAAAATAAAGGCAGAAGTGCATAAAGGCCGCATTTCGATGGCAGATGACAAGAAGAAGATAGGAGATGCGAAGGTGGCAATCCAAAAAGAATTCAAAGACAAACTGTGATTGCTCGTGGACTTGCCAAAAGCAGGATTCGGCAACACGAATGATGGCAACACGTCTCTTCGATTTTTCGCTGATCCCGAGATGGCTGCTTTGCTAACAAGAGTAGACCAAGAGCTGATCCATAGATTAAAAATAGTTTTAGAAGTTTTATCCTCGGGTTTCCAAATAGATGTAGATAAATTTTCGGAATACGCAGTTGATACTGCTAAACACTATGTCAACAATTATAATTGGCAGCCAATGTCACCGACATTACATAAAATATTAACACACGCGTCCAGTGTCCTCTCACATTCTATTTTACCGATTGGGCAACTATCAGAAGAAGCCGCAGAAGCCAGGAACAAGCACTTTCGCCAATACCGACAAAATTACTCTCGGAAATTTTCCAGAACAGTCTGCAATCAAGACATACTTAACAGGCTTTTGTTGACATCAGACCCGGATATAACAAGCATCCGTCCTAAATTCAAGAAACCTAAGCAAGCATTCTCCAAAAATTCAATAGATTGTTAAAACCAAGCCAATTACTATGCATCAAGTGAGGAGGAAACTGAGGGTCTTTTGTAAATTTCAATTTATTGTATTATTTTTGTATTGAGTTACTTTTAATTATTTCCTACGACTAAATAAACCAGTAAAATTATCTATTTTTTATTAAAAAATATTGTCTGTCCCCTAACCCCTCTAAAACGTTTTTTTTTTAATAAAGTTAGAGTGACAAACTACTACGATATACATTTTCTATAAAATATAACATAAAAATGTTTTTGGCCACGTNATGCTGAGTGAAGAGATTTGGGCGGCTCTTAACAGCAAGGTCTTAAGAGTCGATGAGGGTGATTGAGGTGAGTATGTAGCAGCGCACTAACGGGTATTTAGCCTTAAAACCTGGCCATAAATCAAAATTGTAAACTTTTATGGATGTGGCCAACTTTCGGTCTCAAAACAGGTTGGCCGTGCTCATAGTCGGATCATAGCCTTTGTTTGATACGCACGTCTCTGTTCTCGGCACTCTATTTTTAATCAACTTTTCGTAATTATTTAAAATACTTTTCCAAGTGATTTTAGTGAAAAAAAAACTATCATGGAAATTGAAGAAGGTATGTACATCATAATTAAGCAATTTATAAGTGTCATTTCACCAGATTATTGCCTTTTACCTAAATTAACCCTTAACCCTAACAAGCGTGTTATTTTTACAAGTATTTTATAAAAGTTAGTGATATCAAAGGTGTTGTACTCATTTGTACTGAACAATGATTATAAAGTATTAAACTCTTAACCTCCTCCTATCATTCTCACGCGAAAAAATTCCCCCGAATATTCACATTATTTTTTAACGAATTTTTTTCTTCTTTTGCTTTNTCTATCATTCTCACGCGAAAAAATTCCCCCGAATATTCACATTATTTTTTAACGAATTTTTTTCTTCTTTTGCTTTTCCTAATAAAACCTCAAAAAGAATGTTGGTATCGTTGTTTGTTATTCGACCACGCTAAATCGGCTAGATAGACTTCGATGAAATTTAACACGTACATATCCCGTATTGACCTGCATTTTTTTTTGTTCCCGAAAANTCGGCTAGATAGACTTCGATGAAATTTAACACGTACATATCCCGTATTGACCTGCATTTTTTTTTGTTCCCGAAAATCAGTGTAGTTCACAAGGCATAAATCTAGAACTACTTGAATGTGGGCAAAAGCTTGTAATTCTATTTGCTTTTGCATTTATCGTACAAAATGAAGGCAAAAGTGAATAAAGGCCGCATTTCGATGGCAGATGACAAGAAGATAGCAGATGCGAAGGTAGGAATCCAAAAAGAATTCAAAGACAAACTGTGATTGCTCGTGGACGTGCCAAAAGCAGGATTCGGCAACACGAATGATTGCAACACGTCTCTTCGATTTTTCGCTGATCCCGAGATAGCTGCCTTGCTCACAGGAGTAGACCAAGAGCTAATCCATGTATTAAAAATAGTTTTAGAAGTGTTATCCTCAGGTTTCCAAATAGATGTAGATAAATTTTCGGAATACGCAGTTGATACTGCTAAACAGTATGTCAACAATTATAATTGGCAGCCAATGTCACCGACATTACATAAAATATTAACACACGCGTCCAGTGTCCTCTCACATTCTATTTTACAGATTGGGCAACTATCAGAAGAAGCCGCAGAAGCCAGGAACAAGCACTTTCGCCAATACCGACAAAATTACTCTCGGAAATTTTCCAGAACAGACTGCAATCAAGACATACTTAACAGGCTTTTGTTGACATCAGACCCGGATATAACAAGCATCCGTCCTAAATTCAAGAAACCTAAGCAAGCATTCTCCCAAAATTCAATAGAATTGTTAAAACCAAGCCAATTCTATGCATCAAGTGATTCAGAGCATAATAATGAAGATGAGGAGGAAACTGATCAAGGTGAGGAGGAAACTGATCAAGGTGAGGAGGAAACTGATCAAGATGAGGAGGAAACTGATCAAGATGATGAGGAAACTGAGGGTCTTTTGTAAATTTCAATTTATTGTATTATTTTTGTATTGAGTTACTTTTAATTATTTCCTACGACTAAATAAACCAGTAAAATTATCTATTTTTTTATTAAAAAATAATGTATGTCCCCTAACCCCTCTAAAACGTTTTTTTAAATAAAGTTAGAGTGACAAACTACTACGATATACATTTTCTATAAAATATAACATAAAAATGTTTTTGGCCACGTTNAATAAAGTTAGAGTGACAAACTACTACGATATACATTTTCTATAAAATATAACATAAAAATGTTTTTGGCCACGTTTTTAGGCATAATACCCCTTAGTGAGCGTGGGAAATAAAGGGCGGGGAAACTGGAGATCTCCGAGAAAACCCACCGACCAGCGGCATCGTCCAGCACGATTCCCACATACGAAAATCCAGGAGTGACCCGGCCGGGGATTGAACCAGGTTCGCTTTGGTGGGAGACGAACAAGCTGACCGCTCATCCACCGCGGCCCCACGACAATCTTGGTAGTATATCTGCTTTATTTTTAATGAACTCTGCATAGCGTACATTTGGGCGCAATGCTCCACTGAAAAACTATCTACTTTTACATTTAAAAAAATTCAAATATGCAAGATTTATAAAAGAAAATACGAAACTGCATATATCTACACTAGCGACATAAACAAACAGTACAGGGTATACTATGAGTAATATAATAATACAGCCGAAGGGAATAACTTCAACAGTAAAGAATGAAATTATACTGAACTGAAATAATGTAACAATATGCCTTTTTTTAAAAAGAATATAGTTGGGCTGCCAGAGTAAATTTAAAAAAATAGGTTTTGACTTTAAAAAAAGTGGGAATGCAATATTCTCAAAAAGAAACAATCCGAAAACAAGACGACGGAATCAGGATGGAGGGGAAGATTAAAGGACAGATGACAACCTTAATTTCTACCCACGGAGGTGCAAGAAGAATGTTTATCACAGATTATGTGAAACAGGATCTCTAAAGAAGACTCCTTTGCTATTTCAATTTACTCTTACAAATAACGCATGTCCATTATTTGAGAAAAGGGTGCGAATTCAAGTTTTTCATGTTCATGCGAATTAGGCTGACAAACTGTACTGCAAACCAGCGAGACTGGATCGCAAATCAACGAAATGTGGACGGAAATCAGAAAAATTACACAGCGAACCTGCGAAATTGAACTACATCTGTGAAACTGGACAGAAACAAATGCATAGTCATATTTTTCGATTCCAGCGGTTTTTTTCGCGCGAGAAATTTCTTGTCTGTCGAAAACATAACCACTGTAGTGCGTGCTAGAGAGACGGGTCATTTACATCAAACTGGCCATTGTGGCACGGTGTCTATATTTTTACACATTTTTCATACTGTATCGTTGACAAATCAGGAACAGATCCAGAGGCGGCGTCACAGAGGCGACATGGCCCTCCCCACCCCTCACAATCCACATATCGACATTAAACTGTACCGTGAATGTTTAAAACTAAAATTAAAATTACATAAGAATTGTTTAAAATAATGATTTTATGACCAAATTAGTATTTTTTCTTAAAATTATGATAAATCATTGTTCCCTTTCCATGCCACGAATAAAAAATCTGGACATGCACCTATAAAATGGGTCAATAACCCCCACTCTCCCTCCAAAAGAAAGTCTAGATCCGTTACTATGACAAATTAAAGATAATATAATCATTGTTTTTAAAGTTTTTGAACTAATCTTGTGTTGGCCGATAATCACTATACTGCCGTGTTTACAAAAAAAAAGAGGGAGAATGTGTACATGTTCCATTAAAAAATTACCTTTCACAAAGACATCTGGACGAAATGCAGCCGCATATTGAAACACTGCCCACAAGCGTCTGATTTTATTTGTAGAATTTTTAGGTGGATGTAATTTCAGCACTGTGTTCTAAATAACTGCATTGTGGGACTGACCTCAAAATGCATGTTTCAGTTTTAAGTGCTTTGTCTGGGTATTCATAAATTTATGAGTGTTCGTAAACCTGACAGGTTTAGCGAAGGTATAAATACAGTTTCTTTCTTCACCGGAGAGTTTGTGTGTGTATGTTATTAACAACAGTGTCTGAATCTAGCTAAGTTTTCCTAGTGATTCGACGAGCTAAAGCGGTCACTGATAGCGCGAAGACTACAAACTGTGCCCTAAGCGACTGCGGAGTGTGATCCGGGTGCTTCCGGGCAAAAACGCTGTCTCTTTCTCCTAGGCAACAAAGCAGAAGTGGGAGGCATTTATTCAACACCGATACAATTGGAGCACACTTGATGTGGAGCATTTTTACTGTGTAATTTTTGTTATTAGGACCAATATAACCATATTATAACTGAGTAACTGTATATTGAGTAACTGTTTAGTGTGGATATTAGTGAGTGCCTTTTCATTCAGAACTGCAATATATTAAGTGATTACACACTGAAAGACACAGCTTTATACTTGTATTGTTGTAGAACTGTAAATGAATCAGCAAATTAAAAAGACGTCATTATATTTCATTAAGTTCTCCACACCTTCACAAACTTGGCCATGCGAGGGGAGCTACAAAAATGCGGTTTGTATAAATTAGTAATTTTTGGGCGTACATTCGTGGGCATTACTTTTACCTGAAAGTTTTCTATTACTTTAACTCATTCAAGCTATTATTTTGTGTTTGGGGCATCAAAAGTTAGTTTATATTGTTACAAGATGCCACAGGGTCGAATCAGAATTCGAAAAGGATGGAGGTTTTAGTAAAAAATAAAAGAACTAATAGGATTTTTAATGCATTCACACAGCTATTAGTTACAGCATTAAACTATTTCCACTATTACTCTTGTTATTCTCAGAGAGCGCAATATTTAAAGTCTATCTCAATTCTAATTAAAGTCTTTGTCAATGTCTATATTGGTAGCAGTCAATTCACACTCATTATTTACACATATTCAGTCTGTCTATTGCCATCATTCCTAATGACTGTCACGCATCCAGTTCAACAGTCCCGCCCGCCAGTCTCACTCTCCACTCTACCGATCTCACAGATCACAGACTTCACTCCTGCTGGTAACTCTCGCCGCCACTCGACGCTCTACTGACTCCTTGCTTCGCTGTCTTCGCACACCTGGCGCTTAAGGTCGCGCACTCCTCCAAACTTTCAAACTAGCGGCTTGTAGGCCCGCCGAGGCTTAAATAGTCTCGCTGAGGCTAGGACAATGCCCAGAACATTCTTTCACAGCTAACCCCCGAAATTCAATCCAGCCAGATCATGAGAGCACGAGTCGCGATAGGCTTACCTGGCGCACGCGGTGGCTCGCCTTTGTAAATCGCCGCGTACTTCTTACATTACCACTGGCCTTGTCGCACGTTTCTTCGCTCGGGCGGGACGGGGCAAGGGAAGCGATGCATACCGGCAAACATGTAACAATATAATTTAGTATAGAATTTTGCAGCCTTTTTATGTTTTACGACATTTTCCTGATCGTCATATCCCCTTCCCACTATCGCNAGCGATGCATACCGGCAAACATGTAACAATATAATTTAGTATAGAATTTTGCAGCCTTTTTATGTTTTACGACATTTTCCTGATCGTCATATCCCCTTCCCACTATCGCATTCTTTAGGACGTAGACTGAAATCAAAACGTATTTCTGAGAAATAAAATTTTGTCAACCCCGAAAATACTATTTATAANAAATCGCCGCGTACTTCTTACATTACCACTGGCCTTGTCGCACGTTTCTTCGCTCGGGCGGGACGGGGCAAGGGAAACGATGCATACCGGCAAACATGTAACAATATAATTTAGTATAGAATTTTGCAGCCTTTTTATGTTTTACGACATTTTCCTGATCGTCATATCCCCTTCCCACTATCGCATTTTTTAGGACGTAGACTGAAATCAAAACGTATTTCTGAGAAATAAAATTTTGTCAACCCCGAAAATACTATTTATAACATTTTAAAATTTTTTTATACTTACGAGTATTTATACATTTAGCCAACAGTTAACTTGGATACACAGATTTTAATGTTTATCAGTGACAATCTCACAACTATGATTTCTATTGCTTCGCACTTAAGTCCATTTCTCCGGGCACAGTTTTCCAGTAACCATAAAAATAATAATAAATCACCGTTCAGCAACAGCACTGTAGTTCACCGGCTGAATTTTCGATAAGATATAAATCAACAGCCCAGCCTTACGTAAGCCAGTCCACCGTATCGTAATGTGTTCGCTGTATCGTAATGTGTGCCAATTAAACAAACGTCGTTGTGCCAAATAATTCTGATTTTAGTGATTTATCTGCATTCCATTCGTGTTGGATTGTAGCAAGTAAAACAGAATGCCATAACATATTGCTCTGTACAGTTACGCACCACAACCATTACAAAAACTTGCCGACTGCTAAGTGATGACAATCTACGTCCAATTACTGTACTCGAATCACGCGGCAAAACAATATTTCACGTGCTTCTCAAACATGGCAATTACAATTTCACCAAGCAATTACCGCCCTGTGGCGAAAACCACGCCAATTGACACGGTGGCATTAGACACGTTCTCATGACTCTACGGGACTAATTAGATGCGCTTCCACATTTACAAACGGATCTTGTAGAAAAACCACTTACTCAGGTCCGTAATTTACAGCCATTTCGAACGATTGTACCAGTCTACTGATTTTAAGCAACTTTTTCCATGTACAGATTTTCAGAGATAACTTTTAATGCTGGGAAAAGAAGCTCTAAAAAATTACACGATAATGGGAACGTGAAAAAGAGATAAAAGGATCCCCAAAAAATGAATACCAACACTGCCAGCGAAACATTCCTGGGAGCAGGATTCTATTCTCGGTCGAGAACAGTCGAGGTTATTTTGCATGCGACAAACACGGTAGACGTTGCTGAAAAGTTCTCCAAATACTGATTTCATTCACCACTTAGGGGCCGCGGTGGTGTAGTGGTTAGACTACTCGCACCCCACCTAGGCGAACCAGGCTCGATTCCCGGCGGGGTCGCTCCCGGAATTTCGCGTGGGGATCGTACCGGATGATGCAGATGCCGTTGGTCCGCGGTTTTTCGGGGATCTCCCGTTTCCCCTTCCCATGCATTCCGGCGCCACTTCATACTCACCCTCATCGGCTCTCAAGACCTCTATGTTAAGAGCAGCCCAAATCTCTCCACTCCACCACCACTTATTTCCGTCGCTTTTCCACTGTACCCACACATTTCATCGTAAGCAACATATTAGTAAATAGAGAAATCTTAGTGTTACCCGTCATCGGGTCATAAAATGCATTCAACATTCATCACTCAAATTTTTCTCCGACAAGATATGGTACGACTCTGTATTTTCCAGAATGTTATACCAATAAAGAAAATTTGTTTATCACATGGACTAAATAGGAATAAATTACTGACACTGCTTTTTGAGAATGAGTATAGAAGCTGTACAGTCAAACGATAACAGTTTCTACAATACGGTCAAATAATATTCAATACTATAGCATTAATTCAATTCCACTTTCAAAAATTAATCTCAATTTGAAGCAATGACAAAAAAAGATAAATCCAAGATGGCATCCAACTTTCTCCCTTAAGGACGGTCGTAAGGATATATTATATCGAAAAATTGATTAGAAACATTGCACAAGTATGATTAATGTAATGTTTTCTTTAGAACTATTATATGAGAAAAATATACTGGAAAACAGAATAACTTTAACAGCTTCCGAAATGCCGCAAACAGTACAAACTAAGTTACATAACAGGGGCGACAACAGGTTACTCCTTTTCAGTGATTAACCTTGGTACTAGTGGCACCTCTCAAAAAATATACCGTTCTTTGCAAAGAAACGACGACCCATCCGTGACAACAGCATTCACAGCTACCGTAACACAAGGTCGACGCACGAACGGGGAATTTATTCAATCGAAGGCATTGTAAATATCCAAAAGCACAGTGTTATTACTCGATAACACAAGGTCGACGAACGAATGGGGACTTTTTTCAATGAAAGGCCTCGTAAATATCGAATGCACGGTGTTATTGCCCGGCAGCAACTTTATTTCTACCCACGTAAATCCGCGATACGTCCGTCTGTTCAACCAGCAATCAAACATGTTTTGTTTTTAATTGTATGCATCTAGCACAGACATTATAAAAAAATTATTTTTTTTGTGAATACGTTCATACTGACCTGAATAAAATACAAAAAGACCCGGCCAATCCGAGATGAGCTCACGCCACCACATCGAAAAAGTGGCGTCCAAAATTAGTTTTTTGTAATTATCTCATTGTGCAACAAAACATATTAAACTAAAATTAATATACGTAAAATTCTCTACGGAAATGGTTTCTTTCTACAGCGAAAAGCATATTTTACAATAACCCACACCACTTCCCAATGTCTCGTATTGCGGTTAAACAACTTGTTTATCTTAACGCACCTTTTTTTCCCAAATGATTATTTCTCTTCTTAGGTCACTGGGTGAATCTCGTTGGTACCCTTCTGCCCCTGCACCAGCCCTTTCTCTATTTCCCACCTTCTCAACAGTTCGAGGTCCATGCAGTTGTGACGTAATTTTCAGGTAATTAAATGTGCCACCAGTGAGTTTAACAGTAGATAATTCTAATATCCACAATGTCTCGACATAAGAATTTATCGTATAATTTATTGTTGCAGGTGATAGTCGAAATTCTTGTTCGTCTAAACTAATTATTATATTGTCTTGCCTGGCATGGACACCTGGTCCGTTGAGTAGAGATGAGTCACAGCAGACATTCTGTCACTTCCTCCGCGCGTGTGTTATGCTTGCGGAAATAAATCACATTTGCAGTACTCGTGTCCTTTAAGAAAAAACCGCTGTGCATAGGCAGTGTGAATCAGTTTTCGTCTAGGAAAAAAAACTGGGATTATTATTTGTGACATTGAAAATTGGCGTTTCGCAAGTAACTGCGTTGACAGTCGGTTTAGCCAATGCACGGGAGGAAGTGGACACAGTTCAGTTATAACCACATACTGTATCGTCACACATTCTCAGTTAACGAGTGACAGTGAGTGGAACATTAAGTGCGGTGCATCGATGTACTAACGCTGCATTCAAGCGAGCAGTTTTAAACAACCGAGGGTAGTATTCTCAACGCTAATATTTATGTAGTTTTCATTTCAGTTCTGGCTTAGGTTTTCATCTCTTTTAGAATATTATGCACTAATTAAAAAACAAAGAGTGACAATAGGGTGTGCATAATATGCCACGAAATCCTGTCGGAATGCAGTAAAAGAGGGGACGAAATATGGAAGGCGCTGAAAAACTCGCAGAATGTGTAAGTCCATGATTCAAGTCCGAAAGAGTATACCAGGAAAAGCAGTATTGTTGCGACGAGTAAATAACCCAAGTAGAGCTCAAAACAGCTATGAAATAATAGTTTCTCGCCTGTTAAAAAATTGCCAAGTACAGAAAACAGATTTTGAGTTCTAAACTCATTGTTTGTTTCGTACTGAAATTTGCTGTGAAAAGGAAGAAAAAGAAACCACAAACTGAAAATAGTTTCGGTGCAAACTTTTAGTTTTCGAGACAGTGCATATAAAGCATTAGATAAAAAAAATGACTAGGCGTAATCTAATCTCGAGTAAACGGCATACTTTAGTTGGCTCCAACCGAAGCTAAATATCACCAAACATGTTACAGCGATTTCCTGCACGCCTGTAATCCAAGAATAAGTGGGCAAGATAGGCCTATCTAACCAGAGCAAAGACGTGCGAGAAAAAAATTGAGGCTCATGATGAATAAACGTAGAGAATATAACGGTTTATTTCACACACACGTGACGTCACACTAGACGCAACCAAGTACAAAAATATAATTTCTCAAATAAAACAGTGCTATACAACACCATTACAAATCGACAATGTTACACATTAGTTGAGCATGTGGTGGTGGACATGTAGAAATAGAACGTTCTCACACGTAAAGAAAACGTTAACAGGCGTACACAAGAAACACCCGAAGTGGTGCTTATTTGTATCTATTGGAACAAGTTCCTTGCTCGGGAATTTATTCCTCGAAATGTAATTTACGTGCCATATTTCACTTCGGTTAACTCCTAGGCATTAAAAATAAAACTACTGTGTGGTAGCAGTGTCTGCTTTTGAATAAAACCTTTTCACAAAAAGTATGGTTTGAGAGTTTCTAATGAAACTCTGGACACAGTAATTAAGAAAACGAATTATGTTCAATAACATTGCTTTTAAGAGTACATAGTGTGTTTTGGATATTTCTCAATTTGAGACTTGTGTTTTAATAATATTTAAACAAAATTCAATTTCTTTCGGCAAAATTCTGTTAAAACTATTACAATATTAAATTTTATAACTAATTAAGGTCGATCGAAGAAAACCCCCCGCCAATTAGAAACATCCATCATTTTTCCCCAAGTGTAAAAAAATTAGGAATTCGATCTGTTTCACAAACTTAACACGAAAGGTCTCTGGGAGAGAGCGCAATGGTCGCACGGCTACCAAGGCCACTAAGCGCATAGATTACTGCTCCCTTTTGCCACAAAGATGCACTATTCAGTTGCCGCGCCGACACTTCAAGCCAAGATCCCTTGAGGGCGGTGCACGATAAAATCTGTCTTCCAAAGCCTTGCTCGTATACGCAAACCTGCCGTATATCTGAGTTGAACTCCGAATTTGTGGCAGTAGAAAAAAAAAGAAGCTAAATTGGAGCTAAAAAACACCCAAAATGCTGAAGAGGCAAACGTAAGATCGCATAGCTTTCCACGCTCGTGTTCATTATGTATGTATTCCCTCCCTCTCACAGATGAACGCATCTCGAAACTATTTAAGGTGCGCGTGATGTACGTCTGGAACATTTAAATGTGTTCTTTCACAAAATACAAAGAAGGCATTTCTTTACAAATATCTGGTACGACTTCCCAGTGGACTCCAGTATTTCCTCAGGCCTATCAAACAATGCATTAACTGGACACAAAGAATGTAGGATTAATTTAAAACTAAGCAAGTATACATTAAATTATTTATTGAACTAATTTCCAAATCGTAACCAAAAAAAACTTAGGTGTCTTTGCTACTTATTATGACGAAAAAGATTCCAACTGAAATAGAAGCCGTTGAAAAAATACCGGATGCGTTCTTGATTTGCGTCGAAAATTAGGAACGTTATGTTTTTTCACATAATTCGATATCATTTTTACAAAAACCTGTTTCATCCCGCATCGCGGAGGATAAGTGAGCCAGATTCAACCACGTGGTCTTCTCGCATCTAGTCGCTATGTTAGTGAAAATGTTCTAGTGCACAGTAACTATTGTGCATTTGGCGAGCCAACTATTTCTTATTAGGCATTACCAACATACCTATTTTCTCACTGTTTTTATTTATATTAATTATAAACCCATTATCGTTAATACGTAAAATATAAACAAAATTTCAATTTAACCAAAAAGTATGTTAGTTTTGTATCAACGCAAGTATAAAACGCTTGTGATAAGTCATACTTACGAAACAACCTAATACGTCATTCATGGGATGATTTTTCAATGGTTCGATTAAGAAAGTGTAAAGAAACCGCGAATAGACTATAGCGTCAATTTTGTGTGTATATAGTACGTTCTTTTATATTCAAGTCCACTTAAAATTTGAGACCCGTAATTTTTTTTAACCAATTTTTGTAAAACATTTATGCACGTTCATTTATTTATTCGTTTATTCAGTATCAAATATCAACAGTACATACTGAATAGAGTTTGTCATAACAACAGTCATTACAGATTAAATTTTAACACAGCACAAACAACTATAGACAAAAACTGTATAACAAGATAGATAAAAATAAATAGCAATGATTAAATAAACAATAACACATAATAATAAGAAATATAACTTTTAACAAATATCAACACAACAAGGCACACAAGTAGTATTAAAAATGTGCTGATGTGCTAAAAAAAATTAAGAAATAAAAAAATATTTAAAAAATGTCAATTGCCTTTGGCTTATTTTCGTTTTATAAATATGTTTTCCTAATTAGTGTTATATATGCCGTCTGGAATACCGTCGATTGCGTCTTTTTAATATCATCAAGCGAATGGAAACAGATAGACCGTTAAAAGGTAGAAAAGGGGGGGGGGATTCAAATTACGTATTCGAATAGACATTTCTCTATTCTTGTAAGTATTCGAATCCTGGAAGCACTCGATTCTGCCCATCACTAGCGAACCACTGTAGTGAACTCAAACCTTACCAACGCCGTCGCACAGATCTGCGGCGACGGACATGTCGGACCAAAACCTGTTCGGAAGGCACTTAGTGCTTTTTTTCTCCCTTCATACTCCAGGCTTCCTCAGGCTACTCGTTCACCTGGGACCAAGGACGCGCCCAGCTATGGTCAAGCACGCAGCTGGTGCGGGATATGCTAAGCAGCGCGGGCAATAAGCCAGGGCACCACCTCGACAAGTCTCACAGCTCTCCTGGTCATCCCCTCCCCCTTCTCTTTGGACCCGCCATCTTTGTTTGAAGGTGCTCTCCAAGCCGACATGCGACCTCGCGTGCCGAAGGGAGTACCTGAGCCGAGATCTCGACGGCCTTCCTTCGCCTCACGCGCGCGTCCCAGTCCCAACAAGGGAAATCTTACAGCTTATACGTACACGTGGGTCCGTAGGCCCTGTGCACGTGCGGACATTAGTAATACTAAAAGTTGCATTTAAGAATTATATGGCCGTAATAAAAAAAACACCAAAGTGCGTGGGTTGGTATTTGCCGACAGTTTTGTAAAGTAGGTCCTAGACAGGACTTTCAAAAGTGTTCATTTTTACCGTGAACAGGGTCTAACAGAGTAGAATGAATGCTCCAGGAGATGCGTGGTGGGAAAGCATTCGCGAAAGCAGGCGGGCTGCGACCGGGCCTTCTGCCTCGGGGACGCCCCACGGCGCAGGAAAACTGCGATCTGAATTAACAGCCTTCCACGCTCCCACGAAGAGGCGTGTGGGAGCGATATGGCAACACCTCCGGGGCGCGACGGAAACTGGCTCCCGTTGGAAAGTGCAACGAGTGCTCGTCACCTGTGAAATAACGCTCTGAAAAAAATTACTGCCCGCAACAGCAAACATTTTGAGGTGAATAGGTCTTAAAAAAATCAGATCTACAATAAGGGGTACCAGGACGCAAACGTCGGAGGGTGACCCATTCCAACACCGTGACTAAATAAAAAGTAGAAAAATGAGAGTTAACAGCAGGGACTGGGGGGCTAGGGAGCAGGGGAACCACCGTAGCCATCTTGTATGACGTCACGCGGCCCTTCCTTTTCCACTTTTTTTCCCTCGGAATTTCCCTCAAAATCAGCAAAACTTCCCGCAAAACATGCGTTTTACACAATGCGGCTGGCACTTATATTTCCGCCGATGACTACAGTGTGGCTAAGTGACACCTTTTTGGGGAATGAAGGTTTACCCTGACATTCACGCTCTGTCATTCCATGTAAGCACCATCAATTTTGTCTGAAGAATGTTCGAGTTCATTGCCCTGTCATGCAACTTCTCTCATTCCTTCCAGTTTCTCTCCCCCACACCAGTCTCTCTCTTGTCCGTTCTATTCCTTGGGATTTTTTTCTCATATTCCTTCCGGTCTCATTTACATTCACCCTTTCCTCTCTCTTGCATAGCAAGCCCTACATCTTAGTTGTTCCCTCATCCCCGTCGTCTGCTGCCAACTTGGTTTTCTCATATTCCTTCTGGGCTACTTTCACCTGGCGTCCTGGCAGGGACGAGTCTCATGTTCTGTCATTCCACCTGTGCGACATGGAGCGAAGCCTGCCCATGCACGCTAGCGTCAAATACGTCCTAAGCCCACCTATAAGTATAGTTTACTATAATTTCCGAACCGTTTAAGATAGTCACAAAAATTCATAACGTAGGCATCACCCCCGACAACTAAAAAAACCGCAGTCAAGTAGACCTTAAGTCCTCTTATGAGCATAGTTTCCCGTTATTTCCGAACCGTTTATGACAGTCACCAAATTCTTAATATAGTCATCGCCCCTCCCCCCAAAGATGAACGGGGCCGCAGGGTCAAACACGCCCTAAACCCATATATAAGCATAGTTGCCCACTATTTCTCACCCACCGAAGCTATAGACACCAAATTCATATCATAGACATCACCTCTGATGGACAGGGTGGTACGGACAAGTTTACTTTAACCCTCTTATATGCATAATTGCGGCGAGGAGTCAGCGATGAGAAGTCAGCAATAGTACAAGGGTTTGAGTTCACATATGCTTGAAGATAATGAAAACCACAGAGGTTGTACAATAGAGTATGCCCGGTACTACATGCATACCTACACCGAGTGTTCAGCAATTACAAGGAAAACAACACAGTTATTGTTGCGAGACCTTCAGAAAAAGTTGCAATGCATGTCATCATGAACAAAGTGAATGTTAAAAAAACCAACCTGCAGAATACTAACATGTGATATGTGTGGTGCAGCATTTGGTATAAGGGATAATCTAAAGAGAGGCACTGGTACATGTCAAGGTAACGCACCTTTGCGTGGCACGAGACAGCATGCATTGAACTTATTGCCGCAAGACATGTCTATGGCTAGCCTTCCTGCCGATTCACCACGTATACTAACGACGGTTCGAAAGTCCATAACATTACCCAGACCTGCGTCGTGTTCCAAAGTAGTATGTGAAGATGGAAATACGAGTGTTGCAGACATGAATTATGGAAAGTGCGAGCCATACAGATCATCAGAAGTTGTGAACAACAAACATGCACCGCTAACATGTAAAGTGAAAAACTAAGATGATACTAGTCATGGCGAAGAGAGCGAAAATGTGACCTCCAAGACTGCTGGTGGTGATGTGAAATATGCATATTCTACTGATGTTCCTCCTTTGCTGTCAATTTCTTAAGTGAAATTTCATTTTAAATGTACACATTAGTTACATTTCCAGTTGGAAAAAGTTTATTGTAACAATGAACCCATTAACAATCGAGACGTTAAGTTGCAACCGGCTAAAATTAAGCACCGCAAAATCTTGATAGCGCCTCGGGCGCTTCCACCGAAATATCGATCTGTGACTCAGCGGGACGCTACAAGTGAGCGGGTCAGAAAAGCAACAACCCCGCCTCACTGTTCTTTTCAACAGCGTAGCAAAAACTGAATGGTAAAAGGAGGGAGAGGGAAATTGGTGGCGGGGCCTGTGAACAAATCGCACACATATTACCACTGCAATTTTTATAGAGCAGGCAGAAACGCCTTACGCTTGGCAATCTTTTTCACGGTGATAAACCATACAAGCATAACTTTGTGAAAAAATGCCAAAAAAATTATAACAGTACAAGAGGCTGCAGTGCAGGTCGACAACGAATTTAGGATGAACCATGGCGATGAAGTTACTTCAAGTGTGTGATCTGGGCTAGATATGTGCATGCTCTACAATTAAGTACCATCGACTAGTATGTGTTGGTTCCTCCTCTAGCTCCTACAGAAAACTGTACTTCCGTTTGTTAACTCTGGTATTAACAACAAAAGACACAGTTGATTTCAATTATAAGCAATGTCCGTTATAGGACTAGAGAGAGATCGTCTGAATGTTTGACAAATAAATACCTACTTGACATTTTTGTTTCCTAAAAAGGTTATTGAATTTTATAAAAGCTTGTATTAACTACCGCATTTTAAAACAAGCCTGAAACAGTTACTGTGGTGTCCAGGTGGTCTGTGAAGCTAAAACAGGTCTCCTTTTGTCTGCTTACCATGTGGTATTCAATTGAAAATTTTTTATAGGAAAGGAAGTACGTCCACACGTGTTCGTGTGTACTTGCAGGCAACTTTTTTTTACACCCCAAAATATCCTAATGCCAGTGGTTCTACTCAATCAACCAATCAGATGTTAATTCAGATAGAACACAATGAATTTCAGCTTAAGATTTTTTCTCTATCAAGGTAACATTACGAGGAGAAATGTTTCTTTTATTTCGTGTCTTAGAGATGATTTCTTATTGGTTGGCCCATTTCAACATATGTACTGTTACAAGTCGCCTGAGGTGTATCCAATTGAGTAAAAATGGGGATCTTAATCAAAATAAAAGAACTAAATTTAATTTATTAATTTACAGACAGCTATTATTTACAACTTTCTCTAATATTAATACGTATCATCAGTGAGCGCAATAATGTGTGCCAACCTCAATCTTAATTCAAATTCTTATAACTGCCTTAGCTTGTCACTTAACCAATGAATTATTTTAATGTATACAATCACACTGTTTATTACAATCATTCCAAATGTATGTCACGAATCCAGTCCCACTTTCCCACAGTCTCGACGGTCCGTCTCACACTCCTCTGTACCGAAGCTCGCAGACCCCACACGCAGTCATTGCGTCGTCGCTCGTCATTCCAATATGTCCACGTACCTAGGGCTCGTGGCCGTATAAGTCTACAAGAC
Organism: Clitarchus hookeri; assembly: GCA_002778355.1. Lineage (NCBI taxonomy): Eukaryota > Metazoa > Arthropoda > Insecta > Phasmatodea > Phasmatidae > Clitarchus > Clitarchus hookeri. The sequence goes on along the minus strand of NQII01000173.1, from coordinate 880,091 downwards.
TCCTGACTCGGAGGCCCGCCACGGATTATATATATCAGCCAGCCCGATTTCGAAGGTACCCCATAACCCGAGTCATGCCAAGGAAGGCAAGGACGATGACCAGGACATTCTTGCAACACTAACCCAAATAATTCAATCCTCCTGGGAGAGGAGGCGGCACGAGTCCTGGCAGGCTCATCGCGAAAACGGCACGCTGTGGTAGGCGACCCGTCTGTAACTAAATCTTGCGTCCGTGCGCGCGAGCGAGCGAAGGCGTGTGTGGAGAAGATAGTGGTAATGGGAGAAAGCTGGCGGCGATTACAAAGGCCGGCCTCTGCGTGCCGCCACGATAAGCCTACCGCATCTCGCACGCTCCTGACCTTCGGCAGATTGAATTTCTGCGTTTATATGAAGGAATGTTCTGGTCCATCGTCATTGCCTCTTTGTGACACTCGGGTGTGGGGAACCTTCCAGATCTTGACCCCGCCGATACTATTTAAGACGCGACGGGTCTCTGAGCAGACAGTTTTTTTTAGATTCGTGAGTCTGGTAGATTGTGCGACCTTAAGCAACAGAGAAGCGGCGGGCGGGCCAGCAGAGCGTCGAGTGGCGACAAAAGTGACCAGCTAGAGGTAAGTCGCGAACAGCGAGCTTCGGTGCAGTTGAGAGAAACTGGCAGGCGGGACTATTAAACTGGACGCATGAATGAAAAACATTTCGAATTATGGCAACAGACAAACTGAACATGTGTTAATGATGAATGTGAGCTAATTGACTACAACCAGACAGACATTGAGAAGCATTTTAATTACAGTTGAGAGAGATTATTGTTACAGGCGGCCACTCTAAGCGTGCGAGGCATGGATGATTTATTGATGTGTGTGCGCTATCAGATGCAACCGGAGACGCAGAGACTTTTGACAAAAGAATGTTTACAAAGTGTGCCTGTTATGCCTATCAGGGTGCGTGCCACTCCCGATTTAGGTATCGGGTGTCTTTAAAACATCTGAAGAATGCTCTGGATTACTGACCTCGTTGCTCTCAGCTAGACTCGGGGTGCGGCGAACTTTCCAGGTCAAGGCCAGGAGAGTATAAATAGTGTGTCGGGCCTCCGAGCCACAGTTGTTGAATGGATGAGTGGCTGGAGTTTCAATGATAGACGACGGGCGGAGTAACCAGCGGAAGGGAAATCTGCGACTGCGAGTATCAAGCAGTGAAGAGCGCGTCTGGCAGGTTGGACTATTATAACAGATGTGTGAGTAAAAGACATTACAAATGATGGCAACAGACACACTGAAATGTGTTAATGATGAGTATGAGTTAACTGACTATAACGAAAGAGACATTGAGATGGACGTTAATTAAAGTTGAAATAGACTTCAAATATTGCGCTCACTGAGAAATAATAAGGATAAGAGTGGAGATAGATAATATAATGCTGTAAATAATAGCTGTGTGGATAAATTAGAAATCAAATTTATTATTTTATTTTTATTAAGGCCTTCATCCCTCACGAATCAGATACACCCCTCAGGCATCCATGTAATAATATTTAGTTCTTTTATTTTTATAAAGACCTCCCGGGTACAATTGAGTTTTACAGTGATACGCTAATAAATAAATTGGGAAAAGACAATTCATTTATGTGAAAACAGAATTATAAAATTATACTATGTTCGCCTAGGTTTTTAACTGATTATGGCAACCCAAAAGGAAGGAAATATTTTTTACCCGATAGCCAAGAAGTAGGGTATTGTTTTTGGAGTGTACCTGTGAAACTATCGCGTAGTTACCACATTTCTGCTTTCCAGCGTCGATGTATGAAAATCAAAACACGAGTTTCATCAAGTTGTAGCTTTAGAAATAAGTGTAACTGGGTACTACTTTTTGCGCTTGGCTGAGGGATCTTAATCGATCACCAAAGTTAAGCAACGTTCCCAGCGGCACACATTTGGATGGGTGACCGTTTAGTGGCATAGCATTTGAGCGCTTCCGAGCTTCAGAGGGCACGTTAAATATTCGTCCCGGTTGTTATCGATTGATAGCAGTCGTTAAACAATTTCATAGGTGCTTGGGCGGCCTGATAAACTCTTGACACCCGAGGGAAAAAATATTTCGGTCGCGTTCCCAGCCGTTGCAGAATTACGTTTTGTTGTTATTTCACAGGAACCGTACAATTTTCCGGGATAAAAAGTATCATATGTCATATCCCTGGACCTAAAGTACCTACATACCAAATTTCATCCAAATCCGTTCAGTTGTTATGGAGCTGAGTGGTAAGAAACAAACAAACAAACACACACACACAGCCTTTCGCATTTATAATATTAGTAGGATTATTCGCTCGTGAACTCAAATCCTATTTAAGAAAAAAGCTTTCTCGACTTAACCTAGAACTTATTATTTTGGATTTCCTTAAAACGAATAAAATGCCGCTAATACATTCCTCTGTTAAAAGAAACCGTAACCAACACAAGGCACTCGAATGGCCCGTGATGTATCCGTCTAATTGATGGGTGTTTTCCAGAGAATGCTTCGGTAGGAGTAAAAATATTATATTATAGAGAATAGCGACCACTTCCAAAATAGATTACGAAACAATCCCGATAAACGTGCAAACTGTCAAAATCTTTCTGAAAATTAATTTCATAATACCAAATCTCTGAAGAGCACTTTATTCGTACAAAAAATAAAACTAGAAAACTATCAGCAACTGACATACATGGCCAAATATATACAGAAGCTGTGAGGATAAACAGGTAACTGTCGGTGGTTGGGCCCGGTTTTAAATACGTCATCCAATAATTGCGTTGTATATTCGAACTCAATCGCCTATTATGCAACTTGTCGAAGCAACATTCCAGCTTGTTTTACACGTATATTTTCTTGATAGGTGGGGAAAATGATTCCCTCCCAGACTCCTTGTGGTGCTTTCAGTATTATATTCAAGGCAAGCCACCTAAGTCGATTAATAATGTTCCAATTTATATTCATGAGCCTACCATTTCCTCAACATGAACCCCATTCAACTACTAAAATATTATACTTTAGTTAATAATCAAGTTACTAATGAATCAGAATTTATGTTTTTTTAAGACCTGAGCATTAATTTTGTATATGCACGCGTGTGTATTTCATGAGAAAATATCATATTTTATGCTGCAATTTTTCGACCTAATTCAGAATATTCCAGGTAATGTAGAAAATCAAATGTATTCCACACTTTACTTCTGCTATAATTTCTCTCATCGTGGTGATTTCCTGGACTAGCATTATTACATAAAAGCCTTCTAGGTACAACAGTGATATCTATTACGTTCGAAACTCAAAGTATAACACATCATAAGCCAACAGCAACAAAGTACAACAGCGAGAAAATAATTATATGAACACATGTATTTTCTTTTTGTAACTGTGGTAGAATTTAAAATTAGTTTTCCCCTAACAAGGCATAATGACAAAACTGTTAATTTCCGACGTTGTGTAACTTATTGAAAAAAATTAAATATAAAACACGGAACAAATATAAAAAATCATAACCAGTAATTAATTCTTAATAAAATAATGAGAAGGGGAACCAACTTCCAATTATACTTACAAGATCATTAATTAAACAACTGCCTCACTCCTATCTACATTTACTGGAGAAAAAAGTTAAAGACGCAAAAGTGGCTGTGTCAAGTGCATCCGCAATTACCTTTTAATTACGCTGTTATATAGATCCGTAAAGATAACGTGCACGTTCCGCGATAACTGTTAAGGTTGCTTCACACGTTCGCAAACAACGCCGAGCACACTGAGAAAAATGTTCTGTTGAATCAAACTAAGTTTGTTTAGCGCAACTATTTTTTTTGTATAGGAGGAACAAAATATTTTGTTATTGAAACCAAATTACTTCGTTGTTCTTATTTGGTTGTCTCAAACAAATATTTGGTTGGCTCTACGTAAATTAAACAGTTTCGGTTAACGAACAGATCGTTTGCGGCAGAGCGCTACGCCCTAGAAATCTCAGTTAAAGTAACTGCTGGTTAAATATGAATAATTATATACCGGTTAATTCTCAATTATACCGACAAACTTCGGGAGGTGATTCTTGATGAAAAAGTAAAAAGGAAACCTTATGGGACACATTATACCTCCACCGAATATTAAGGGAGGTGTGAGTCCTTAAAAATCAAGATTTTTAAACAGGTTTTTTTTTTTTGCAAAATATCGGTATAGGCGATAAGGTAAAGTGAGTACTTTTGAAAGCACTTTGGAATAATAGTCACTAACGCGAGCTCCATGCCTGGTCCGGCTCTG